>JAWNLI010000349.1:5680000-5865000 GCA_035042405.1 Drosophila demipolita | reverse complement strand
TAAAATGCAGAAAAGAACAGATTACAATTTTCTTGTTCATTTTGTTGAGTTTACAAACAACAATGCAAGGAAATTAAAAAAGGAGGAAAAAAAACAGACCCTGACGAAAGCAATTTTTTTATTTTTATTTTTACACGAAATTTTTATATAAAACCAACCAAAAAAATGAAAAAAAAAAAAATGCAAATGCGATTTAGTGTTAAAAATCGCGTAATTTTTTATGGATTCTTTTATTTAGCAAAGAGGATAAAGAAAATGTATTGAAAGCAAAGCATTTTATGTTCGTTGTAACAATCGAAAATTGCTGTGCTGCTCAATAAACAAACAAACAACAAAACATAAAATTTAAACTAAATAATTATCTTAATCGAATGTATGTATGACAAAAAAACACAAAATTTTGCTACAATCAATTTATAAAAAACAAAAACCATAAATTTAACATACTAAATTAATCGATAAGTTGCACATCTTTACCTAAACGATTGGTAATTATTTCTAGATTTTAGTCAGCAAATTGGAAAAGCAGTAACGCCTACCCCAAAACCACGCCCCTTCGTCCCTCAATTCACTTTCTTAAACAAAAGGTTGAACAAAATTTCAGCATAATAAAAAAAAATAAAAAAAAGAGTCCGAAATATTTTCGATAATTAACAGTAAACGGCACATGCATCTTAAAGTAGTTTCCAGATTCCTATCCACAAAATGGTATTTTTGTAGAATCCCATTGCCCGCCTACCCTATGATATAAGTTCTATACAACAACAACAACCACTACAACAATTTTCGGCGCAGCGTGATTATTAATTAGTAAGTTTAAGTAAGCTAGTGGAAACCCCAATTTAAAGAAATGCATTCGCAACTTTATTATAATAGTTTTTCTTCAGTTATATTTTCGTTGTTTTTTTTTTGTATGAATATGTTTAGGTCTCTGTATCTCTCATCCCTCTCCCTCTCTCTCTATATATATTTATATTAGTAGATAAATATATGTGTGTATCTATCTATGTATCTATCTGTAGTATTTGTAGCAGCAAGGCAACTTAGCAGAACAGCCGTTTGTGATGGATCTCTGTAAAAGTGGTTTGTTTGTGGTTTGTGCTTTGCACTTCACTGCACACACACACACACACACACACACACACACATTTACTAGCTATCGATAGGTTTAGTAGGTTTAAGCAAGTTTTCTAAATTTTATTAATATATATACATAACGGTATGCAAACATCCCAATAATTTAAAGAGCGGTTCAATGTTTCCTGTTTTGTGTTTATTTTGTGCATGAAAAAAGTCACCAATTTCTGTTCCTCGATCCCAACACCATCTACTTCAATAAAGTTCATTCACCTCTCCACCCTCCCAAACTTTAAATTGAACTCGTTACTTTTAATAAAATTAAAAGAAAACCCAAATTTGATATAATGACCTGTGAAAACCCAACTCACAACTGTAAAAATTTGAAAAGATTTCAATCGTTACTTTTAATTAAATTAAAAGAAAAACCAAATTCGATATTTATCCTACTGTGACCAATACAAACTCAAAATTGTGTAAAATTTTTCAAAGATTTTAATCTTGACTTTTAATTAAATTGAAAGTAAAACAAAATTTTGATAAATGATCAAACTGTGACAGAAAGTGATCAGACCACAACTATAAATCAATTGGCTACCCCAAACAGCAGACACTGTGTTTAGCGCCATCCGCGCAATCCCCTCGTCTGTGCATAGCGTTCGAAACGAATCGATCCTAAGATCAACTATTTTCTTAAGTTTCGTCAAACTATCTGTGAAAATGTGACGCGTCCTGCAAATCCCTTTCAGAGATCCCGAGTGGAATTGCGTCGCATTCATTTAACTTTCGCCTGTAAATGTTTATTATAAACGAAAATTTTATAAAAATTTTTCAAATCCCTCGAACCTGTGCTAAACATTTTGAGAAAATGTCTAAATTACCTACAGATTGTCTGGTTCAAAACACAAAAAATAACAGCCAAACTGTGACCCCAGCCTCCATCTAAAACATTTCAAATGTACCCTCTATTTGTGAGTTGTGATTCGTCAGGAAGAAAGTAAAATTCAAAATCCAACACCACATTAGTCCCAATACATTTAGATTAAGTACACTTTATCCTACACTTTTCAAGATTTTCTACATTCATTTTATTCATTATATCTCTCCCTCTCTGTTGCAAAACTACTTAACTTTTTCCAAAATTGTGATACATTTGATATTATAACTAAATCCTTTTAATCCTTCCTCTTTGATCCTAATCACTCCCAAACACAGAAGCGGCTCAACATCTAACCGCATTGGTGACTTTTTGGCATGGTTATCTCTACAAAAATACCTAAATAGTTGTTCTGGGTCCCGACTACAGTTGTGTTTAGTTGACAATAGTTTGCATGTGCCGTGTTTTCCAATAAAAAAAAGAAGAAAAAAGGCATTTATAATTGCCGCCATTTAACATACCAAAAAAGAATATAAATAATTCTACGATGCGTATATTTTCAGAAAATCAGATTATGAAAAAGAATAAGTCGAAGTGATAGTAACTTTTATTCACAATTCAACGAGAAGTTCGTTTGCATACATTTACCTATCTAGAATTATGCTTAAATTGATAAGTACATATATAGTACATACACATAAACCTAAACCTAAACCTAAATCTAAACCTAAACCTAAACCTAAACCCAATCAACAACACTTTTTGGCATTTACTTGAGAGAATTATATATACATATATATGAGTCTGGCAAACAAAAAGCATATATAATTTTCGTCTAAATTTAAGAATTTAAATTACTTATATACATATGAATTAAAAAAAACAACAAAAACAAAAAACAATTATTTATAGGCCAACTACGAGAAAACAAACCCACATACACCTAACTATATACATAGTTGTTTAGTTATTTAATTGGCATAACAACACACACTCTCACACACACACACACACACACACATACACACATTTGTAATAAGAGTATGCAAGGTCGAAGGCAGCACCGCACCACCAACTACCATATAAGTCAGCCCGTGTTTTAGTTGTACCCCTAAATACTTTTTATTTTTTATTAATTTAGTTTTGAATTTTATTTTTGTTTTAGTTCAATGTGCAAGTAAAGTGTTAAACGAAACTAACTTTAATTGACATTTTGTTAAACAGATGAGAATGCATCGAGTGAGTGCAAAAGTTGAAGGTGACGTTTAAGATACATAACAAGAAACAAAAAACAGAAACAAACAAACTTATGCCCACCTCAGCCACCAAGAAAATAAATTGCGAAAACTTAATAAATTAATAATAAAATCACTCCAGCTAAACTAAACTAAATAATAGTCACAACTCTCAATTCACATTGCTCTACCTAACGCAAATAGCAATAAATAATTGATAACTAAATCGTAAAAAAGAAAAAGAATCGTAAAAAATAATATAATAAATAAATAAATAAATAACAACATTTAAATTAAAATTATATTACCTCCTTAGCAAAAATCAATAACGTATATTTTATAAATACATAACAATTTAATTTAATCAAATAAAACAAAAACACTTAAATTAAAAACATATTCAAATTTATAAACAACAATATAATGAAGACAGTTTTATTTTCGTTTAGTCTTATTTCAAATACACATAAAAATATATAAAAGAAAACTATATATTCATGCATATATATTCCTCTTCTCTTTGTTTTTATTATTTATTTAAAAACGAATTATTTGCCGCTACTGAATGTCTGTTTATTGTGTGTGTAAATATAAAACATTTATATATGCATACTTCTTTAACATCTTCAAAAACGATTCCAAAAGCAGAATGTTTAAACTAATACCAAAATTCTTAAATATCAATTTTTGATAGCTGCTCCCAACGCTTGCTCAAGTTTCAAATACTTTAGAGGTCTTTCAAGTAGCATCCACGAGCTCTCTCAGATCATCTGATGACGAAATGTACAAATTGGTAAAGTTTAGGCAATTTAAACTGCGCTATTTTATTTATTCAATACTGAAAAAAAACAGCAATCAAAGCGTTGCAAATATTTGTTTTTAATGAATTTAAAAAAAAAAACAATTCTATCATTTGCGCCACTTTTCCTCGTTTTTTGTTTAATTATACAAAATTTAGTACACTTTTTGGTTTAAGCATTATTTGTTTAATGTGTAATATAATACTTTGTACCTTTTTTTAATTATGTTATACAAAACGAAAAAAAAAAACAGCACCAGTGTTGTATTTGTAATTCAAATGACTACTTTTTATTTTGTGTTTCTTCATCACGCCCACAAACAAAAAAAAATTCCCATCTTTGTCTACTTCTTAATGTAATTTAGTTGAATATTTTAGTTGATTTTTTATTATTATTATTATTACAATGAATGAAAACTAAATAAATTTAATTTTACTTTAATAAAACTCCAACATGAAAAATCACAAAAACAATTACACTACATAACTTTTTGCTATTATTATATTATTATTATTATTATTATTATAAATAAATATAAAATTTTTGTTGAATTTTCAAATGATTAAATGAAATATTTGTATTACTTAAAATACGATTGGTTTTTTTTTATTTCAACGATTTGTTTTTAATTTGCTTTGGTTTGTATACAATTGAATTTTTTAAATTGTCTTTTATAATTCAAACAAGAAATAACAACGACTATAGTTAAATAAATTCGCATAACAACATAAATTCAAATGTCGGACGACAATCTGCCGAGTTTTGCATACCATTTTAGCCACGAGTGAAGCCGTTTATTGAGTATTTGCCACATGGGCAAAACTTTTACCGAAATGTATTGCTTAGCATTTAGTAGAAGGTCCTGTTGTGGTGTGTCTGCCACATGGTCTTTAACATATATAGGAACTTAGCTTAACCAATTTTTGGTCTGCATTTCTCTTTCAGTTTGAAACTCTCCACCCTTAAAATATACCTCAGTTAGTCGCATCTTTAGGTACATACATACGGACGTAGATCTATAGCAAGTTGTACAACGTAGGAACATGTTAATCGCTGCATAAAAATACCATACAATAAATAAATAGTTTAGTAAGTGCATTCGCGCCTCGGCGCATGCAACACTCTTTGTTCTTGCAACACAGATACAGATACGAATGCATCCGTTGTGAGCGTTTTATAAACTAATAATTTTTTGCTTATTTTTTTGTTAGCAAACTTGCTTACTGAGTTACCTGTACACCTCCGCTTAATGTCCCCCACCTCATCCATCTCCTTGCTTCCTTACATCCACCCAAATGAATGCACATTAAATCAATTTCTTAGTTGAATTTTGAGTTGAACGCACTGAGCGTCATCTTTGTCTTTGTCAATGTTGTAGTCGAATTTTTGTTCACGTTTGTTCTCGTTATGTTACAAATTTCTTGCCAAAGTACAAAAAAAAACAAAACAAAAAAAGAAACAATTAACAACTTAATCAATTCCTTGTAATTCCTAAACGACGATGTGTACGAACCCTTTGAGTTACCTGAGCATTGATTGTAAAGTTTGCCTCTTTAGTTGAAAACGAGAAAACAAAAATTGAGAATGAAAATGGAAACGAAAAAACGGCGACTGCTCGATTACAGATTCGAGTTAATTTAATTTCGTTTTCAGTTAAAGTTTTTAAGCTACTTATTTGATTTTGCAATGAAAAGTAAACAAAAAAAATAAGAAAAACACAAGCATGAATAGGTATACGTATAAAAACCTATTATATATAGAAATATATGGGCTGCACTTGTTAGCGTTTAAGTATGTATTTAGAATCTTGTCGTGTATAAAATGATATCGATTGAAGTCAAGAAGAAGCATATGAAATTTTTTAAAACCTTTGTTTGCCACATTCTCACAATGCAGCTAAGGCGCACAGGTTTTGCTAGAAACGAATTGGTTTATTCTCTTGTAATTTTACAATCATACCATTTTCAATTTAATTATGTGTATACGTATTTTAGCAATAACGAAGAATATATATTTGAATAAGGAACTCGAAACACACATCGGCTAACTTTACAACTAAAAACCGATAGCTGGTCAGCATGGGTACAAGAACCGCTGGTAAAGTGGACCAACAATCGGTTAAACATGATGCATGCAAAACAAAAAACAAAAAACATAAAACATTAAAACATTAAAACAGAATACAGAATAAACACATAATACATAATACTTAGCATAGGCTTCGATACATCTGCAACTAGCCAGTGTGAAAGCAAGCAAACTACAGTGTTGAGCAAGCAATACGAGCGAGGGCCCAAAGGCGGCCTTCAATGAGCCGTGGCCTGGTCTCGCAAAAAAAAAAAAATATAATAAAAAAAACAGAAAAAACATCCTTGATTTAGTCCCTTTTCACATGATAACCATTATTTAACTAACTAATCAATCGTATGCATACATTAATCTATACATATATATATATACTCTTATTATTTGAGGCGCCTTCGTGCTGCACATTAATCGGAATATTGAATTGTCGAACAATCGTTGCCATTTATTTCTCTCGATAAGTCTAGAAGTCTCAAGCCAAGTGTATATGTGTTGTACTTAGGTTTTAGCAGTGCCCTATGTTTATGCTTTATGCTTGTAGTACTTACAACTACTCCTCGTCTATATACATATATATATATCTATATATATATATATATATATTAGTATACTTGCCGTATGCAAGTCCCTCGATGTTGTGTTTTGTTCTATGAAATACTTTATATATTGTATAACTAGATATTAGTCTTATTAGTATTAAGTTGCAAACAGCGAGTAAACGTATAGGACTGATGGGCAACAGCAACAACAACTTGATTGTGTGTATGTATGTGTAAAAGAATTGTGATGTGTGCCGCAAAGTATGTGTATGTGCACCAAAAAAAATACGTTTTCATACGTTACAGTAACCGTTACACAAAACAGTAACAGTAACCTCAACAGAGACGGTATAAAGTGTATGCTAAAAGACTGATTGACTGAAAAAGTTCTATAATAAAACTCGATATAACACATACATGTATGTAGCAGCCAACGTGATGATTTGTAGATCATAATAAGTGTATCTAATAAAGCGACTAACAAAATATAATGAAAACATCCAAGCAATTCAGGTATTTGAACTACAAAAGCAAAAAAACGAGAAATTCAATGGACTTCCAAGTATTTAAGCAAAAAACAAAACAAAAAAAAACCAAAAATGTAACTGCAAGCAAAATAGAGACTAATGAGACACAAATTCAAATGTAACGTACTGCAAATAAAATATTCTACCTCATTGTTGATAACTATGTTTGTAAAAACGAAAAAACCAACAAATACAAAAATGTTTTGCAGCGCCCAAAATACCTCAATGCAAACAAAAACAAAAATGATAAAAAAAAAAACAAAAACAAAATAATATATTGCATTAAATGTGCAACATTTATCCACCGATAAATGTTAACGTTTTATATACAGCACACAGAATATGTATTTATTAATTGTAAATGTAAAAAAAATGCGAGTTTAAGCAAACATCATTCATGTCACGTCTTCAGTCATCAGTCATTGTTCATCAGTCATCATCATATGTGGGCCATATTATATACAAACACTCACACACACAGACACAGACACATACACTTACACTGCCACTGCCACAGTCAACTTAATCAGTGCATTTTATTAGTTGTGTTGAATTTTTTTTATTATTTCTGAATCTATTCATAAAATCGTTGAAATACATGATACTATATATGTAAGACAAGAACACCAAATACTTAAGCGTACTTATTATGAATTTTCATGTTGTCATATATATTATACATTTAGTAATTACACACTCAAATGACAAATTTAACAAACAACATTTACCATAAGCAATTTCGGTAGGGTTTAAACATTATTTTAGGACAGCCACAAAATATTTCATACCCATTGGCATTACAAATAAGCAAAAAAAAAAAACAAAAAACGTAAGGATATAAATCGAAAAACAATAATTTTTCATTGAACATAATTGGAATGAGATTTTATTTGGATTTTCTTATTTAAGAAATAACTATTTTTCCTTGAAAAGAGCTCCCGATATGTGATATTTAATTGGTAAAGGCAAACAAAAAAGACAATTTGATAAAGCTGATACGAAATTTTTGGGTAATTAATTTTGAAAAGCGCAAAGCATTTGACAAAAAATTCTATTTAACTCGTAACTGTGAGCATTGGCCTAGCACCTAAGTTGGAAAGTAGTACCACTTGAGGTACTTCCTATAGTTGGTATATTTTTCTACAAAAAAAATACAAATTAAAAACTTTGGATTCGGACTGCGCGTGAATACGAACGAACTGTGAGCATGAGCAATGATATGTGGTATTTTTTAGTGAACATCCCCAAAATAAAATTGGTCAAACAATATTTTGTAGATTTTCCGATAGCTATTTTGGGATTTTTTTGGATTAAGTTTAAATATAGGCTTAGCAGCCTGAACACTTTAAGTCTGCGACATTTGCAAATAAATACAATCATTGCATTAAAGATCATTACAACTCACTAACTGTGACTAAATTTTACACACACACCCATAAGAAACCTTACTAAATTGCTCACAGAGCAAATCGAAATTTTCTTGGCAAATAATTTTGTGGCTGCTTAAAATAAAATCTAAGTAACGTTTACGAATACAACTTCTCAATCGTCTTAAGCTTTTGGTGTCAACATTAAAATATTGCTTTGAGTATAAGCATAGATATATATATTTATATATATAGTCATATATAGATATGGAATCAGCAAAAGAAAATAGTAAGTTAGTAAGCTATAGAGTCTAGAATAAGCACGCTTCTTAGAACACCCCAAATGGGTGAGAGAAATCGTATCGAATTCGAATTGTAATAACAATTTATAAACAATAATATACAAAACTTACACACACATACGCAATTACAAATTAATGGAATACATACCTCAAATTAGAATTTTTCTAGTTTAATTCTTACAAAATATACATACATATAAATGTTACAAATAAAATAAAAATAAAAAAATAAAATAAAAAAAGTTGTACTATAAACCAAAAAGAAACACCTAAAAAATTCTTGAAAGCAAATTATGCAAATTTTTTAATAGTAAAATTCAAGAGCCATTAATTATACAATACATTTACATACATATATAAAATACAAGTTCATCGCATGCAATTCAAACTAAAGGGTTTTTAACGTTTCCAAAATAAGTAAATTAAATACATATAAACAGTAAAACATAGCAATACATCATCCAAAACATTTAAATATAATGACGCCAAAAATCGAAGCTGCCACAAAAAAAAAAAGAGAAAATTGTCAAATCGTATTAAAAAAAATGCAATTATTGTAGTGAAATTTTAGCAGTAGTAGCTAACCCCCACCCTGCCCTGAAAAGCATTTAAGAAACCGAAAAACAAAGAGCTCCTAACTAAACTTGAAATCTCAATTAAAACTCATGTCTATCAGCGGATGAAATCGAGTTTTTTGGGTGGTATATCTTTCTTATAACTGTAACATGGCTATTAAGTACTTATTATTGCATTATTACGAATATGGAATATCTATTATATATGGCATATATTGTATATGAAGTTTTCATTGTACTACTTATATATAATCTATTTGAAAGTCATCATTATTAAACTTTGTAGTATGTTTCGTTATATATATAACACACTAGCACACACACAAACACACACATACACTCATTTACACCTTAGTAACATACACATACACTCACACACACTCGCACATACACTGCTACATTAGTGGAGTAGAGTAGAGCCACAAGGACTTTCGACAGGACGACTTAGACACGTCTGCTCACATAGAAGAATTTCTGCTGCTCAGGTATGGGCGTGTACTAAAGCCGCGCCCCTTTCGGAAGCCCTTGTCGCATGTGCCAGTTTTAAGTTTAGTTTAGTTTAGTTCTCTCTCTCTCTCTCTCTATCTCTGTCTCGCTTTATCTCACTGTCTCTTTCTCTCTCACATTCTCTCTCTGTCGATCTCACTTACACACTTTAGTTGAGTTGGTAAAGGATGCTTAGAAAGGGAACGCAGAGTTAGAAGCGCCATAGTGGAAATTTTGTTTAAGTTTTTTGTTTCGTTTCTATTATTGAAAATTAAAATTTATGCAAATCATATAAAAATATTTAAACAAAAATACACTTTACCTTATTTAGATGCAATGAAACTTTAATTCCTTGAATTAGTCAAATTTGATTTTGGACCTGAAAAAAAAAACAAAAACAAAAACAAAAAAAAAACAAAAACGAAAACATAATATAACATAATAAAAAAAAACCAATCATAAAAGTTAATCTAATACAAAATACATACATATATAGAAATGTGAAATTACTTGCTAAATAGACAAATGTGCATCAAGTCGGGGTTGAGAAGAAGCGAAAAGAATGCTTAAATGAACATAATAATATATATATATATCACACATTCTGCTAACCTTGCCCCCAAAAAACTGTAGCTCTCCATTTGGGTTTGAACGCAAACAAAAAACGAAAAACAAAAGTAAATCTATTGTATCTGTTTGATTTCCTTGTTAAAACTAAAGCAAATATACAAAACGAATATTTTACAAATAAAAAAAAAAAACAAAGATGGCGAGAAATTACAAAGAAAAACATTCAAAGATACAAAAAACATGAACCTCAGCACTCCTGCATCCTACACAAATGTAACAAAGTAAAAAAAAAACACAAAATAAACCCTAGCGAAATCAAACATAATGTAATAAAAACCGATGAAGGCTAAGCGATTAAGCAAACCATATAAAAAGTAAAATAAAAAAAAAACAAAAAAAAAACAAATACTTAAAATGCGCCCCTCCCCCTTTTCGAAAGTACAAATTGTTTTTATTGTGAAAAGATTTTTTAAAAGATGCGTCAAAGAAACGTATGCAAAGTTGATGTTGAAATGGAGAAGAGAATTAAAAGCGAGTAGGCAGAAAGCATACCCATAGACCCAAACAGAACAAAATTAATAAAAAAAAAATCAAAATAAATATAAAAAATTAATATCGAAAGCTTTTTATGATTTATACTTTAAACAAATACCCAAACTTAGTTATTATTTAAAACATTTTATTTTCGTTTTGAAGAACACCAAAACACCCACAGTAAAAATATATTAAAAAGTGCATCAATTAAGAAAGGAAAAAACTACAATTTACAATTAAACAATAAATTGAATTTAATGCAAAATTCAAAGAAGTAGCCGCCTCTAGAACGCAAACCCAAAACCAAATGAGAATCGTATCCTAATCTCTTACCTAATCTAAGTTAACCATAAACTAAAAACAAAACGAGCACTTAATAAATTAGCGAAAACAAACAAAGCAAAACTAAAAACGGCTTTGGTAAAACTTTATCTGCATAAAAAACAAAACAGAAAACATTACAAATATTAATTAATGAGAAACAATAATTTTGCAAAACTCTTTCTATGCTTACACGAAACTATTTACAAATGTCACACACAAAACACTTAAACATTTTATTGGCGAAACAACTTCATTATTTATGTCACTCTAAACAATTAAAAAAAATCAGAAAATGTAACAAAAAAAAATAAATATATATATATAAAAGAAAAACAAAAAAAGAAGATAAAATGATATATATACATACACAACATATTGTAATCCCATTTAGCACTTATAAACATACATATTTATCTATATAGATATATGTATGCGAATTCGTCTTTATTAATAATATTACACAAATACCATTTACTATATATATTATATTATAAAACGATTAACACTTACAATTACACATATACATAAATATGTATGTATACATATACAAATCATGAAACAACATTAAACACAAATACAAAACACCCTCAAAACAATGCAAACACAAAATGACAAAAATCTTTCAATAAAGTGCGACCATTGTCGTTTATAATCATCAAAAGCTAAAACAAAAATCGGCTTTTTAATCAATGATGGGGGTTGTGGTGGGGGAATGCCTAAGATGGCGAGATGAATGCTTAAGTGGTCAACTGGGGGTAACTTGGTAATTTGGTCAGCAGCACTTGAAAAGAATCAGCCAAAGATTCCCCTGAGGCCAGCAAGCAATGGCGAAAATCAAAGGGTTCAACTTTATAGTGGAGAGAGTTGAAAATACACGGAGGGAAAAACTAAGAACACTAATAACACTATCTTAAATATGGATTCGTGTCACTTTTTCAGTCAAATTTTGATCAGTTTGAAATTCGCAGTTTTTTTTTAATACCAGAATTATTGTATTATTATTGGTTGAAACTAAAGGGGCTATATATACACAGACTATCATTAAAATCAAGCCGTATCAGAGACTATAAGAGCTAAATTTCGAACAACAAAGATCAAGTTTGATTCGTTTAATCAAGAACTCCCCATTTTTCCCAATATCTTTATAAATCGATTAGTGATAGCAATAAGAGACACAATTGTGAAAATATGTAGCTATTAATGGTAATATGGATCTATTAATATATAATCTACACATGCATATTATTTATCAACTGTGCTCACCACGGCATATATATCATTCCATATTCCATATTAAGCCTAAAAGTTATTCAAGATTATTTGTAGACGATATCTCTCGACTTAAACATTCTAACATGTTTGGTTGAGTAGATGTTTGACCTACTTGCTACGAAATTCGAATTTCAAAGTGAGATTTTATTACTCACGTTTGGTCAATTCTTTCGAAGATAGAAATTTCTAGATTCAAAAAGGGGACTTCAACAAACTTTCTCTTGAAGCTTTTGGGACTCAAAAAAACTATCTTAAATATTAAATTTAACCTTGCAGCTAATATTCAGATACTTCTACTAATGAAGTAAGGGATACAATTATATTTCTGAAAGATTAGTTACAAACTGCAGATGCTTTTCATATTTCTGCAAAGCAATGTTCTGAGTACATCTGGAATAACTTGTGGCATTTTTCTCTCTGTGTATGGTTTAGTTGTTTGGCTGCTGCGCATTTTGTGCAAACTGTTACATTTGATGGACACCCGATAAGTAGCCCTTTGGGGCCAAATGCGATTGAGTCGCACAATTGAATTGCCCTGTGTTTGATTGGGGGAGTCAGTGTAATGATGGACGGTTTGGGCTAATAAGCTGCAGTGGCAGGTATTACCATTTAAACCTTTGTAAGTGCATTCAATTTGCGGCCAATTAGCCAAAAAGCACCTGTGCTGAGTTTAATGGATAATTAATTTTTCGTGGCACAAGTGCGCTTTGCCCGTCAACTTTTGTGGCAGCAACAAAGTTGAACGCAAAATTCAATTGCAACTAATGCAGCTGCAGCTGGTCGCTGGTGGAGATGTGAAAAAGGGTAAGTGGCAGCAGCCCTGAAGTGGCAGCTGGAGACGCCGCGCACTTAGCAGCAGACTTTCGAACGTGTCTGCGTGTGAAGTTGAAGTTGGTGTTTACCTCCAGGACGAGTGGGTTGTGCCCCCAAAGGCTTGTGTGTGAGTGTGTGTGAGTGTGTGTGCTTGTGTACACACAGCGTAGCGGAAATCAAACAAGACGCACCAAAATGCTTTAGCGTCTAAAAAACAACAGCAGGTAAGGGGTATTGGGGGAGTGGTTGGGTCGGACTTAGCTGTTGACTGCAGCTGTGGCAGCTGTGGCAGCTGCGTGGCTGCTGTTGTTGTTGTTGCTAGTTGTACGTGGCATGTCTGCAATTGTCTGCGTGGCCGGCATGGCAAATATTTAACGCAAACAATGCGCTTAAATCAAAAGCAAGCAATATCTATCTATCTTCCTCTCTCTCTCTCTCTCTCTCTCTCTCTCTCTCTTCCTCTGTACCACATAACTACGCGACTGGTAATCCTGGAGTTATTTCGGCATGCCCACAACCATACTATATAATATGCCACATCCAGTGCAAATCTATTTAAGCTTCAACTGCTGCTGATGCTGCACTTTTGTTTTTAATGCAACACACACGCCACTCACACACACACACACACACACACACACACACACACACACATACAACTTACACTCTGCTAGTGTTTTGCATTCAGGCAGGCAAATCAACATTTTATTTGCATGGCCTTTGAACTGCGTTTCCAGTTTACAGTTCAAAGCATTGAATCGCACTCGGGGGAAATGCCTCACATTGCACATTTGTGGCCGTTGAACTGTGGCAAAACCCCTAAGCACACTCCCACACACACACACACACACACACACACACGCACACACACACACACACACACCAGACTTTATGGACCCTAAGAAAAACGAGAGTCGAGCGAGCTACTAAAAGTTTTGTTGCGCCCCAAAAACTTTCGCCTTTCGGTCAGTTAAAAACTGTCAAGGCAAAGTATTCCCCAAAGCGTCGGTCAAAAGTAATAATTCTGAGCATGCATAATTAGAAAACTTTGGATAAGTCATACCCACACAAACACGCATACACAAAAAAATGGCTTCTAAGATTTATGCAAATTGCTGGGATTTGGGCAGGGTGCAAATTAAACATGACAATGTGTCGTTATCTTTATAAATCAAAGGGAATTACAAGATGGTCTCCCACCTCACATAAACACACTCCTCTTACACACACATGCATTGCACAAATGCTTGAAATTGTTGCAAAAATCCCTTAACTGGACGACGGCTGTGCCTGGGGCAAAATGCTTGCCACATATTTTTAATGATTTATTTCCAATTTAAGCAATATTTCGTGCTTGAAATCCTTTACCTAAATGGCTGCCATGTAGCCACTGGCCACACACATTCACAAGCAAGCAGGACTTCATCTCTCCCCCTCCTCCTCCTCCCACTCCCCTGTCTCCCCTTCCCCACACACACAAGCCACACAGTGGCCCACTAGCTATGTTCGCTGCTGGTGTGCTAATATGCAAATCAAATTTATTGCATTCGCAACTGGCAACTCGAATGTCGTCCTGCCTCGTCCTGGAAGGCAGATACGAGGGGTCACACCACGAATCCTTTTTATCTGTGCCGTCGCCTGGCGGACGGCGCACGCATAAATCTTGTATAAGTTGCTCCTTGCTGCAGAGCAGTCAATATGCTAAATCAGCAGACGCCTTGCCTGCCCTGCCCTGCCCAGCCAAGAATGGGTTGCTTTGGGGTTGCAATTGAGTTTTGGGCTTTGGCAGATTTCTGTTTGGACAGCTGCTAAGACATTTCAATAACGCTTTGGCATTCCAAATGCCAAGGCGACAAGGAGTCTGAGGATTTCGGACGTGTTTGGACAAGTCTGCAGAATTTTAATCAAAATGTTTGACGACATCATTTGATTAGAGGTGCATAGATGAACTCATGGGAATTGGGGTAACACCTGTGCTTAACCAACTCCCTGTTAACTATCCAAATTAATGCAATTACAGCACACAAAAATTAAGTAGCTTTGTGACTTATCTTTCAGGAGAAGTTACTTAATTTATAAAACCGCTATGAATTTGAAGTCAAAGCAAATCTTTATGTTATAGATTTCATTCTAATTTATCTAACTTATATCAATTAAATTATAGAAAGTATTAGTAGTATATCAAATCAATCCTTAACTGAAATCTATAAGTTCTAAATTTCATTCTTATTTAAGGTAATTATTTTTATTTAGTTTTTTTATAAATATTATTCTTCATTTCTGAACAATGCTTAAATATGTCTATATATAACTTGGCAACTTAAATATATTTCTAATATTAATTAAATTAAATGAAGTGGCTTTGTGGCTTATCTGTGAGAAGACATGGCTTTATTTATGAAAACGCTATGAGTTTTAAATCAAACCAATCCTTAAGTACTCAAATCTACAAGTTATATATTTAATTCATATTTATGTAACTATAAACTATACCTAATAATAAGAAGCAATGCCAATTTTGTATTTTGTTTTTAAGAAAAATTTTGACAAGGTAAAATTACAAGTTTAATATATTTGGTTTGTTTATGGTTTGATGAGATATTTTTATAAACATATTTATCACTGGCTAAGTTAAGTGCCTTTAAAATTTTTTATATAATCCGATATATATTTTTAATCTTAAAAAATATATTCTTTATAAGAAACAACAGTGGCGAAGATTTGGTCGAGTCTCCCCATCAATTTCTTTGAACAATCCCATCTCAATGAAGCTAAAAATTGCGAATAAAAATTCTAAGAAGTTAATCATAAACTGAATTCAAGATGTTTTTTATGACTATTTATTAAAATTTTACTTCTAGTTCATAGTGAAACTTTAATTCAAATTTTTATTGCAATTGAAATACGGAATTCAATTGAAATGTCGGCGTAGTTAAACCGGTTTTTAGAGACATGCTTAAGTCGACGCTACGCCTGTCACAGCTCCGAAGTGCCTCGAGGATTTATGATGTGAAAGCCAAACAGGGAGCGGAAGGCGTGGAGAAAGTGCGTGGCTTTCACTAGGCAGAAGTCAACTGCACGGTTATGAGTTACGACGTGTTTGATATCCTGCGCTGCATGCATCCACTTCGATGCTAAACCGGTTCAGGGTGCCGCGAGGAGTCTTTATCCGGTCGGCCCGACGCCCTAAATCAAACTGGCAGACATCGTCATTCAACGTTGGGGTTGCAATAATAAAGATTTGGACGTTAAACGTTAAACATTTTGAGACTTGCATTTTCACATTTCCACATTGAGTGGGCAGGGAAACAGGATAAGATGGGATGGAATTTGATGGGACGACTGTCAGCCGTTGCAAATTTGTCAACAGGCACAACAAATGTCAATGTGATAAGCGAACACAAGTTTTTTTTATCTGTATCACATGCGCAGAATAAATCACTAGGCTAGCCAAGAAAAAAAAAGCAAGAACACAATAAATTTTTTGGGCATAAAAAAATGCAATAAAAATGATGAGCCAGCAGCATGACCAATGCCGCAAAACAAGTTGCTATCACGGAAAAATTTGTCTCATGGCTGGCCAAGATTAATATGCTGGACTACACGTCATGACCACGACCACGCCCCTACAACCCACTTCCACCGGCAGGTCCATTGGCTAACCAATTTTGCGGGTCAAATTGTGCTTAAATATTTGCACAAAGAAAAAAAAATTACGACGAAGAAAGCTTTTGCAAAACCATTGATGCAATTTTAAAACATAAACCACGCCCATTAGTTGTGGTCTACCATGGTACATCTGTTCAAATATTAGCTTATATAAAATTGTTTAAAGTGCGCCGGGATTGACAAGCCATTGACGGGCACATTGGTCACGCTCGCCTGCACGAACACAGCCCGGGTAGGGGATTGGGATGGGTTAGTAAAGTGAATGGAGAACGCAGCACAAATAAGAAGCATCATCAGAGCCATTTGACAGTTGCCACAATTTATCATAATTCAATGCATGCCGTGTCCTGTCAATCATCGAGCAGCGCACAACAACGAAAGGGTGAACACACATTAGCCACTTGCCGCAGGCTGAACAAGGGGGAGGCGAATAGGGACATGGGACAGGGGGAAGGCGGGACAAGGCTTGGGGCAGGGTTAGTATTCGTGGCCTGTCTGTTCAAGTGCATGACATTTTTACAAGTGACTTATGAATTATTCTTTCAATACCCAAACCATGTCCGACACATCCTTCGTCCTATTCCACATCACACACTCGCCAAGCTCTGCTTTTTGTGTGTTCCTAAATCGGATTAGCTGCCGAGCACTGAAAGGGTCAATGGGGCCCAACGGCACTTTTATCAAACGGAATATACAATGTGATTTGAAAGATAAGACTTCCATCTGGACAGACAATACGTGACCATAAAACTCTCGAATCGATGCAAAGATTGATCGTCTTTGATAAAATGATACGATGTCGAACTTTATTTCTCAAACTTTGAGAAATAAAATGATCTTTAAAAAATGGCAAAAGTTAAGGGTTGCTTTAAAGTAAAATAAATGATGGATTGAGCTTAATAATTGCATAGTTTTAAGCACGCTTGCAACAGCAGGTATTAAGACAAATTTCCAAATGTAAAATGCTGTTATACAACTAAGTAATGCAATCTGAAAACAGGTGCCACAGAACATGATGGATGTAGCTAAGAAATACCAATCCCTAAAAGCGGTTCCTAGGAATCTATCCATCAAGTTTGCCATTAAATTTGGGTGGTCCAACATTATTTTAGGGTACTAGCAAATTGTTGGCTTTAGTTTTCAAATTATATATTATAAAGAAGTTACCAGTTTTATTTTTAATATTTATTGTTTCTAACTAAATGTGGAAAATATGTGCATTTCAGATTTCTAGGGCGGCGGGATTGGTCTGAAAATAACAGGCCGATCTTTGAAGGAACTTACCATCAAGTTACCTTTCACGTTTGGTAACACTGTCTTTAGAATTATAGGAGATATGCGGTCGATTTGCAATATCCGAAATTTAGGCTTTAGAGATTCTGGGCGCAGGGTTTTGGGTTTATCGATTTTCGATTAATATTAGATACATTCGGTATCAGAATGTAAATAAACTTTCCTCCACCACCCAAATATTTTAACAGTAGTAACACATCTTTAATTTGTTTAAATCTTTAACCTTATTTATTGAATAACTTTACTGGCTAATTGACAGAAAAATATATGCATATATTGTACTTGCTTTAAAAATAAATGTAATTAAAATGGATTATATAATTTCAGATGAATTTGGATTTAGACAGCTATTAAAACTCTCGCCAAAAAGTTTGTATGTATTTTGAGCTTGGGTGGGCGATAACAAAATAATTATAATACACAATTTATTGTTAATAAATCACAACTAAGTATTGATAAATATTTGACGCCTTTCAAAAATGTGTTTAACAATTGGCATAATAAGAAAAGAGCAAGAAGTCGTCGATTCAACTGTGCATAGGAATTAAATCGAATATTTATTAAAGCAAACAAAACGAAAAAAAGAGAATTTAACTTTTCAGTATGATTTAATTATAGACTAAGTTGGAAAAAAGTGTGTAGATAACAAAATACTTGATGCGATGATTTTGACTTCGGCTAGTAACAGATAATTTTAAATAATGATGCACAGTTAAAAGTATTATTTAATGGATTGCTAGCTAGTCAATGAGTTGGAGTAGGCGTTGATTCCTAGCAAGGTTGTCGTGACACCTTACATGTTCTTGTCGAACAGGAACTCGCCCAGCTCGCCGTGCGAGGACATCATCTTCTCCAAAGTGGTAATCTGGCCGGCTAGCTCGCGTTGGCCAGTCAACTGCTCCTCGAGATAGACACCAGTCAGATAATCGACCAGATGGTAATCGTTGTCATCGCCCTTCTTCGAGCTGCCTTCACACGTCTTGATCAGATCGCGAATGGACTTGGTCACTTCAGTTTCGAGCTTGAAGGCATCCTCCAAAGCGCTCAGACCAGTCCAGTTGGTCACCTTAACAGACTTTTTTAAGCAAAAGATAATGCATTGAAAATAAAGTAAAATATCAAAAGCAATTTAGTTTGTTTAGTTTGAGTACTAACCGGTACTTTGATCAGGTCCTTGGCGGTTTCGGTCAACTGGCCACGCATGGAGAGGTACTCGACCAGTTTCGAGCCGTGTTCGCGCTCCTCCTTTGCTGATTTGAAGAAGTGCTCGGCGAAGCCGGGACGATTAATGGTGTCGCTGGAGAAGTAGGCAGCCATAGCCATGTACTGGGTCGAGGCAGAAATCTCCTTTTGAATCTGGTCCCGCATGCTTTTAATGCAGGGCTCCCTCATGTCTGGCCATCCCTTGAAAACCGCATTAGATTTGATGTTGCCTGCCAGTCAATATAAATTAACATTTAAAGATATATCGACATATATAAACTTTTAAAAATATGAGAAAAAAAATTCACCGTTATCTCTACATTCAAAATGGAATTGTTTTTGCTCGAATTCTTGAAACTTTTGATTTTTTAATTGCTGGATAAAACTGGTCTGTTTAGCTGTGGGTTGCAAGGATTTTTATTACATAAGCATCGATTGCAATTGCAAATGCAATTCAAGTTTCTAGAACCAAGATCGAAAGCGTGTGCAAAGGCAAAGTGCAGCAGCTCTCTCTCTCTCTCTCTCTCTCAATTGCATACTATTTAATTTTCTCTTTGTGGTAACGTGCGCAAGTGTCGCCATAGTAACGGAATTTGTTTTGGTTTGGTGCCGTGTGAAAAAATAAATTCTCTCCGACCTATTCCAACCCGCTCTCAAAGTCATAACCGAGCTTAGGCTTACTCATATATAATGCCCAAGGGCAGTGTGCAAAAATGACAAAAAACAAAGGATCAGAGGAGGGGTAGCGGTTTTACAGCTGCGTTATGCACAGAGGCCGTTATGTGGGCGGTGAAGTTAACGCATTTAACAGCATACACTATGCAAATTTATGAAATCGTTGCGACTTACATATGGCAAATCAATTCGATTTTAATAAGTACAAAAACTGGGCTGTTAAGAGAGTAGCAGACAAGTACAACAGCTGACCTACTATGATGCTCTCATTTATGTATGCGCAGTACGCACAGCTGCTCGCTCTTAATTGCACGCTCTTCTTTCCTTCTTTTTTCTCTCTCTTTGCCGCTCTCATTGTTTGACCACGCTCTCCGTCGTCATCGAAAGCAAATTGCGTCGAATTTTTTCTTTGTTTTTTTCAGTGAATTTTAGTTTTGTTTGAATAAAATGGAGTTGTTTCAAAATATTGACATGTGTATATACTTACAATTGAAGTTGTCTGCCTGGGCCCGGTGAGCGACAGCCAGAACGACCAGCATACAAATACTCGCTATTAATTTCACCATTTTTGTTCTTCGGGTTGCTGCTGTTGTTGTTGTCTTTACACAAAATCACAGAACAAATTTATCACTTTCAGTTAGTAAAATCAATGTAGGTGTTTACGTGCTCTGCCTAAATGCTCAAATGAAATTGAGACGTTACGTTTAGTCTTCCAATGTTAAATAGAAGTTTCGAGTGGACCCGCTATCTTTGTATGTGTTTATTTTTATCCCTCTTTCGTATGTCTGTCTCTGGTGTTTGTCACAGCTGCCTTTACACACACTGGCATAGAAGGCGAAGCTTGCTATTACTGTAAATTTAATTTCCTTTCAATTATGCACCCGATTCTCGGTTCTTCCGGTACCTTATTTTACTGATTCCTACTGATTCGTCTCTGCTTTACGCGTCTTCGCTATTTGAATGTGAATGCTGACTGTCGGTGCTAGTGTCGTGCAAAACACTTTTAAACCTTTCCTGGCTGACAGCTCTCGCTAACAAAGAGCGCAGAGAGTGTATGTATTTGTACACGTACGTGTACGCGCTCAATTTTGTGTATTCAATGCGTGTGGGCTTATGTGTGCGTTCGCTCATATCAAATCAATATGTCGTCGCTTAGTTTGTCATTGTTTTTGTCGTTTTGATAATATGAATATGCCATTTGATAGGCGTATTTAATTTACAGCACTTACTTCCACACGTTCTCAATACTAAATATCGTTGTTGTTTGAAGAATGCCTACTGACAATATGGCTGACGAATGGCTGTAGAGGCTCTCCAATCAGCTGTTCTTTGTTACACCCTCTTACTCTGTACATAGCGCCTAAGGTATATCACACGCTAAGTTTTAAAAATTACATCTACAAAATATCTCATAGTCAATTATACTATTACTTGTAAGCCGTCGAGAGCCTTCGTTCAGATTTACTTATACTTTTTGAAGAATGTTCTTTTTAGACGTTTGTTAATTTATTAATAAGTTAAAATCTAATTTACTTTAAAATTGAGTTAATATAGGTCTTAACATTTTTTAAAGTCGGAAGATACACTTGCCTGGTGAATTTTATATTTCTAAATATTTATTTTTTTTTATTCAGGGTAGAGAACAGTCAGTTTTCAATACAAAACTGGCTCAACATGACATGGGTTGCCGAGTTCTCGTGCTCGACATCGACTTAAAATTGATGGCTTAATACCCTGCCTGGTTTGAAAACAGCATAGATATTATAGGATCAATCAACATTTTGATGGACTATCATCAGTGGTAACATGGCAACTAATGATGGGTGATAATAATTAAATTCTTGATAACCAATGTCAGATAAGGCATTTACTAAGAGATAAGAACAAATTTCCAAAGCCCTATTGATTACATTTGAGTTACATTGAAGAAAATGTTGTAAAATGATTTAGCCTTGGCCTTTCTAATGTGCCAATAAATCCAATTAACATATGAGTTTGCAGTACAAAAAAATTATTTGACTATATGATGACATAAAGATCATAGTTATATGCTGACATCGAATTTTTAAAATGTTGACAACTCTGTTGGACTGCCAAACGAAACAACACAAAGGCAATAGCAAAAACAAAAACAATAAGAGAAAACGCGGCCATATTGGCAGAGCCATGTTGAATTGACAACAAAATACCCAACAGAGAGACGACGAGTGCAAAACAAAATACCAACACATACAAACTGTCTCACTTACACTTGCGCACTTACTCACACTGGCGCAGAGAGCATGGCATAGAAACGAGACAAACGCAGCACTATAAACAGCAGTCAACGATTTGAGTTCCAACAAGCAACATATAAGAAACGTAAAAGCAAAGCAGAAAAATTATTAAAAACTTTAATTCAACAACGACAAATTAATGTAAGTGATGCTGTGCAATTGTTTGTTAATTATTGCGATTATAATAAGTGTTTTAGCGAATAATGCGACTATTTAAAATTACATGAAAATGGACTAGCGAACGAGAGAGAAAATGAAAATGTTCCGGAAAACTCTACGACGCAGTAGGCGCACTCGCGCTCTTTGTGTTTATTTAGTTTAAATTAGCTAGCATTACATTTTGCAATTCGTAGAGGTATAATTGTGAAATTCCTTTTCCTATATTTCTAGAAAGTTAACAAACAAAATGAATTATTTTACTGCAATTGCCTTAATTGTGGGCATCTCCGCTCTTGCACATGCCGAAGAGCAAACCTGTCAAGTCGACATTCAGTCTGCTTGCGGACAAAGTTCCAACGGTGAGTACTCCAAAGAGAAAAAAAACCAAAGAGAGCGGATGACTGTGATAGCACGAATGGAAGAGAGTGCGTGTGCTGGTATGAGTGTGTGTTTGAGCAGTTGAATCGTTCAGGTTTTAACTGTAAATGTGTCTTGCCTTTGATTATTAATTATTTTAAAAATAAACAAGCAATCATGGCCTTTTTCTCAGACGAAAGTAAGCGAAAATACTTCCTTGATTCCATGATTAACCCACCACTGACATCAATGCTAAATGCTGCTGCACTTTGTATGCACCTTTCGCAGGTGGCGTCAAGAATTGTAATGCCCGGTATGCTGCCATCGGCCATTTGGAGCCCAAGCTGGAGGACTACATCCAGTTGCAGCTAAAGAAGTCGTACGAGTACATGCTGATGGCCACCCATTTCAACTCCTACCAGATGAACCGACCCGGTTTTAAGAAACTCTACCAGGACTTGTCCGACCGTGCTTTCGACGACACGATTGCCCTCATTAAGCAGGTGACTCGTCGCGGTGGCACCGTTGACTTCAGCAAGCCCAACAACCACGGTGTCGCCCATCCCCCAGAGGTGCATCTCAGCGAATTGGAGTCTCTGGCCCGCGCCCTCGACAACGAGAAGGAACTGACCCAGGGTGCCATCCACGTGCACACCAGTGCCACCCACGCCAGCAGTGAGAGTCGCGTCCACGATCCCGAGATGGCCCATTATCTGCAGGAGAACTTCCTCAGCAAGCAGGCGGCGTCTGTGCGCAAACTCTCCGGCTATGCCAATGATCTTTCTAAGCTGGTCAGCGTCCGCGAGCCTTCCCTCTCCGTCTACCTTTTCGACGAGTATCTGCAGAAGCAATAAGCAATACACCCCAAATAGCAGTTATCCATCACCCATCATTCTTTTTCAAATTACAACTAAAGTTTCTAGTATTATAAAAATTCCCCTCCCTAAAAATAATAATATATTGAAAAAAACACGCGCTGCGTTCTTCTAAATTTCAATTGTCATCTGAGTTGTGTTAAATAAATCGAGTCGCAGCAGCAAGAGCAACAAAAAAAAACAAAATCATCTGATTTACAATCGCTTATTATTAAACTTTGATTAATTTACCAGCACCCACACATACAAATACGCATGCATGTTTTGTGATAACGTTTAATTTAGCAGCGTTCACTTGAGCAAATGTATCTCTAAATTATGTTACTGAGCTAAATAAATAATTAAATAAATACTACAGTAAACAACGTTTTTTTGTGTGCGAACAATGACAAAAGGCGTCTATTCTTCACATATTTGTCAAATAATTTGATTAGAATTGAGCAAATTAGTATGAAGGGTATAATGAATTAATGTATGAGTACATAACGGGCAGATGAAAACATTGACATATATATTCCTGATCAGCATCAACAGTCGATTTACACCGGGCTGCCTATCAGAAATATATAAGTTATCGTATAATAAATTACATTTATTTAATTTTAAAATAAATACACGCGTTTCTCGATATCACGATAGCAACAACAATGCGAATTTAGTTTTCCGATAGATATATAATCGAAATAACCATATATAGACCCAATATAAATTTAGCTAAATAGAACGTATTTTCTTAGCAGCTGAGTTCAGGGTATTGCAAAGCGAGCTCTCTCGACTACAGCACTATTGTTGTTTTTTGCTGTTTGCTGTCCACGTGATGATATCAGCTGTGTAACTTAGCTAAACAAAACTGGACAGTTGGACATTGGGCGTGCACTTTACATTCGACTCTGATTATATGATGTCGCAGCAAGTATTACTAAAAAAAAAAATGTGAAATCTGAGGCAATATTAAACTTTTAAGCTACTTGCAGACAAAAATAATTCGCTTTTGTTTGGCAATTGCAAAGAATAACAAACTTTGCACAGATTACAATACAAATGAACAACCTCCATTGGATTGTGGGTGAACAACTTCCTGTTGAGCGCCGGATAATTACAAAGAGATAACCTAAACTAGACTTTGAATGTGAAACATTTATCCGATAATAAGATTTAATTTGAAAGAATATGAAGAAAACTAGCAAAATATTTATTTTATTGCTGAAGAGGATTTCGACAGAAAAAACAAATAATATTAATATTTTATGTAAACTTTAAATGCATTTATTCAATAAGACAAACATTTATTTTGAATGATGGCGAACGAAGATATCAAAATATTTACTTAACAGAAGAAGATAAGGAAATAATAGCAATAAATAAATGTATTAATTTGATGAGCAATTTCTAGCTTTGACTCGACTATAAATATTTTAAAATTTATAATCTTTTATTTATTCGATTCTCGTCTTATTTAACGAACAATGTGACTTATGTTCCGCCAGCTGACCTGCCGTTAAAACAAGATATCTTAAATTGTTTTGCTTATAATTATTTTTAGCATGTGCCGTGTGTTTTTTAAGTGGTTTTTTGAAGTGGTCCCATCTTAATGACAAGCCATTTTTAAAACACCCATGCATCAACTATTTTTATAAGAGGTTTATTCTTGAACAATCTTCCAGAGGCCGACCGAAGTAGTCGTTATTATTATTGAATATATTATTTTTGATATGGTCAGGGAATGTTTATTCATTATCAATTTTTAGATTAATTTACAATTCAAATCAAGTTCAGATTTCTCTTACTATTATAAAAGAAATGCCTCATGTGCAGTTTTTCGATTAGACAAGTCTCGTCGATTGCAGTTAATAATTAAGTTACTCTACAGTCAAAGCAAATTATCAAGTTTTTTTTATCTTATCAAGGAGTAATACAAAGGAAACGTTATCAGTTTAGGAGCACGCCTCACATGCGTCAAAGTGTTGCACACGGTTTGAGTTGCGAACGAGTAAAGTTCGCTTGGGGAAGCCATTTTGGCTGTTGACTAAGCTGACACAAAGAGTCAGCGAATGACGATGCCACAAATTGCATAATACGCATTATGCATGTACTTACAGCTTATCGCGGGGTATTTTCACTCGCATCTTGTCTGGCTAAAGCTGAAACTTTTTGCTAGGGTATTTTCTTATTTTTTCCTAATAAATTTGACTCACTGATGCAGACGCTTATCGCTAGTTTATTATCTTGCCTCTCTTGCCTGATGGGGGGGGGGGGGATGACGTGTTTTAGTTGCAAACTGCGTTGCAGTAGTTGCCTTATCTTGAATTCAAATGCGAATTGCAATCATTTGTAAATATTTTCGAGCCAACAGCAATAACAAATTATACACAGATCTCTCTCTCCCTATTCCCCTCTAGATATGTGAGCCAGCCACGCAGAAGAGCCATTTATCAATTAGTGACGCCCATTCAATAGAGATTTTGGCCAGTATTTGGTATACATATGGAACAAACGCACGTAAAACTCACGTCAATTTGGCATTTTAATAAGCAGGGTATAATAATTATTAGAGAGAGAGGTCTGAGGTCATCAAAATCCTGGTAATAAGCGCGTGTTATGATGTAATTAGAATATGACGAGGACAACAAAAACCGAAATAGAAACTGCAAATGTAACCATAAAGGCAATGAGATGGGATCATTACAGTTAAAAGCATGCGATTATGATACAGTAATACATGGCATATGTGACTTGGACTATGGACCCGGTGTGTATGTGTGAGTGTGGGTGTGTGTATGCACTGGTCATTAAATATTAATCCACTTAATATTAATAGCGCTGATTTGAGGCCAAGAGATGCGACAGCTACGCACAGATATATATATATATATATATATATATATATATATATAAAGATTGTCAAAACTGGGGGTTAATAATTGCGGTCATTTTCAGAGTGCATTTGTCGGGGGTTGTCTTTAATGGTGCTGTTGGGGGTTATGGGTTAGGGTGAGGGCTCATATGCGACCCTCAACTCAATGTCTCAGTCTAATTGTTTGGCCATAAGCCAGCGCACAAATTGCGTGCCTTAAACCCTTTTTAAGTGCCGCACATGGGCCACATACTCACTTGGAAAGCTGCCCCTTGGAAATTTTCTATTAATTTATGCATTTTAATAAACGCACCAAGCAATTAGAACACATTTTTTCGGTCCATTCAACTATAAAACTATTTGGATTTTTGGTGGCCAGCTGTTGTCGAAAAGATTCGCCTTTGTTGCTGTTGCTGTTTTTGTTACCGTTATTGTTTGGGATGCAGACAAAGAGCTCATATCAATTTATTGTGTGTGCACGCGAGTGTGTCTGAGTGTGTGTGTGTGTGTGTGTGTGTGTGCACAACATGCCATAATACTCGTATAAATGCAAAAGAGCAATATAATTTCGTTTTATTGCTGTTGCCATTTGCAGCCTTTCGAAAGCATCTGTTCCACAATAATGTTTGCAATAAATAATTCATTCTACTACTGTTTTTTTTTTGGGGACAGCACATTTTAAAAAAGTTTGAGCTTAAAAGACATTTTTTTACATACGAATATCAAAATAAAGTAGATTTTCAAGATAAGTGAGTTGTTTGACGTGTAAAAAAAAACACAAGAAAATATATCATTTTCAGATACGCCGAAGAATAAAATACGATTTAGATGGTGGTCAACCCCAAGACTAAGTTGATTACTGATGCTGACTAATGATATCTATATATATAAATAAGATATATTAATATATATTCAATGGTCGAGGCACCCGCCAGTTTTATATCCTACTACGAACACTTTTACTGTGTTTTTCATAAAAATTTATCAAAAATCGGTTTTAACTAAACATTTTTATTAAAACAACAATGTTAAAAATTCAGGCACCTATTAAATTTTCTTCTAAAAACACTCGCAGAATTTAATTTTATTGCTTTTCATCGAATGGGATTGTTAAGAATTACTTATGTAGAGCATACTCATATAGACATATAAACATACAATTATAGCTCACATTTAAGCAATCTATATGAATATTCAATTGGCATATTGTGCGTTTCAGCAATTTGTGCGTAATAAACCGATTTGCATAGAGAAAATATTCCCACTTTGTTGATGATGAAATCGATAGCATTGCAAAACAATTTCTCCAAACAAAGGTAAACAGAAACTCGAAAAGCAATCCATGGGGATTGAACGATTAGCCAAGCAATCGAATCAATGCATGTAAATATATATTCACATATATATATATATATATATATATATATAATCAGGGAAAACAAGTTAATGGCTTCTCAGCAAACGATAAGCGGCCTGCTGATAAGACCAAAAGACCAAGTGCCATTTTTTGTTTTTGTTTCTCTTTGTTCTTGTTTTTTTTTTTGCATTGATGAAATGTTTTGCACAATAACGTGGTATGCGTATAAGGAAAGGGCGGATCGGAGGCCGGGGGATTTTTGCAACCTGAGCCAGCTGAGCAGCAGCATCAGATTCAGATCCAGAGTCACCCTAATAGGCACAGCTGCCGTCAGTCAATTTGTATAAATCCACTTTTCAAGGTCAGTGTGTAAAACAAGTTGCGAAATTTAAATGCACCCCATCGCAAAAAAAAAACAAAAAAAAACAAGTCAGGATTACGTAAAACTAGGCGTACTCGACATTGATTTCCCCTGTAATTTTAAAAAATAAATCTATTAAGCCATACGAAACAACCAATGATTTACCATAGGATAGGATATATACAAATATATATAATATAAAAACTTGTGACCAAATACTTAAGTGAAAGAACGTTATTAAGCAACTTGATAATATAAATGCATAAAAAAAAGAAAAATAAATATCAAGAAGTCAGAAAAGTTCAAACCATTTTTCTGTAAAATAATATTATTAATAATTAATAAAATTTATTAAAATAGTTATATGGAAAATTTAATAGTTGCACAAAGATTTGGTAAAATAGGTTGTTCTACTGAAATTGTATCAGTAGTTTCAGAGATCTTAATAAATAAAGTGTTTAAGTAGAAAGCTGAATCACCCTACTATGTAGGGTATTAAAAGCAACCCTGAGTCTCTCGACTGGGGTTGTGATTTGTTTTTGTTGCTGCTGCTTAGAGCCTTGAAGCGGAAATGGTCAAAAATGACATGTGGCCAGCAAATTTGCATACGCACATTGCTAAATTGCAGAGGGAGCGACCCACGCGAGAAGCAGAAATAGCAGGAGGAAGAGGAGCAGCAGCAGTGAAAACACGATTCTCTTCATTCCCAGTAACATTAGTCATGCGTAAGCAACGCACGCGTCGAGCCAGCTAAAAAGCTGAAAGGCAACTGTACCCCGGAACCGGGACAAGTCCGCCCAATGGGGTGGTAGCAAGTACAAATATGAATATGAGTGCGAGAGCGATTTCGATTTCGATTTCGAGTGCAAATAACTTGCAATGAGTGTAACTTGTGTCCTACACTCGCACTCAAATATTTATGGCGCATTTGCTGAAGCACTAAATTAAAATTCAATAAATTATCATTTATTTTGAAATACAAGCAAAAGTATTTCCCAGGCGAGAGGGATCGACTAGGAGATGCCCTGACATTCTGTTATCTTATACATACACATGGACCAATAATAATTCGAATCTAAATTTTAATTTATTTAGATAAATTTTAGCTGTACTTATTTCTAAAAACAATAGATAGAAAAATATATTTTGTTGTAAAAATATTAATTACAGCAAAACAAAACTTTTTTTTCGCATAATAATTATTTGCGCACTTCTCAGATTTGTGAAGTACTAAAAAAAAAAAAATTGACTAACATTTAGAGGGGTTTTCTTTATCTCTTATGAAGTCGCCAAGATATTGGTGTCTATAATACTTACTTTTTAGCTATTAAAATAACAAATAAAAAATGCCTTTTAAATTTATATGTGCCTATGTGAAGAAAACACTTTTCATACAAGAGTGTAGGAAAACTTATTGGTCTGACCGTAATGGGTTCGTTGATCAAGTATGAAAATATGTTTTGATGACCAGAAGAGTGTGCTTTCCTTTCCATCATAATGAAATTTATCAAAAATATATCTGGCTGTATTATATCAATTAGAATCTAATTTCCAATTCTGTATATAATTGCCATCGATTTATATCGATATTTGCGAAACTTATGATTTTATACTTGATCTATGATTTATATACGAGGACGTATATTCTTAGTCCCATACTCGTCTCTTCAACCTGATCAAGAGTATATATTTTTTGCTGATCTCTGCCTGTTTCAAGCTTCATCACAGATTCTTTATACCCTTTCTACATATTCTCACTCGGGGCATAAGAGCGCCTGCACTTAACAGTCCATCCCATAATGACTTTCTCTTACTCTCTTTTTACAAAACAAATAATCTGGTATCGAAATTTCATTAGTGTCTGCGTTTTTGTTTAAGTTTTGCATTTAGTTTTGCAATTTGCCGCCATCCTCTGGAAAAACTTTGCCTGCTTCATGAGCAGTTTTTTCGCTTATTTGCCATGATTAGTTTTCGTCCCATCTCTGTCGTTCAATATATATATATATATATATATTTATATATTTATATATATATATAAATATTTATATTGCTATATATTTGTATATACTTTTACTGATAGGAGTTCAACTTATGAGGCTTTAATTCGTTGAGAATGTTGCTGCAATTTATGTGGTAAGAGGCTGCCCAATTTTTGGCCTGCTAATTAATTTTTGCGTGTTGTCAACGACTCTCGCCCTTTCGCTTTCCTTCTCTCTTTCTAGCTAATTGTTATGTTTTTAACTGCCAGCCCATTCCTGCCACACGGTTGCACAGTTTTGCGGTTTCAAATGCGAGCGTGGAGCGTGTGTGCAGCAAGGCGAAAATGTGCGCTATAAACATAAAAATTAACGACTGCCACAAAATTGTGAAAGACAAAGGCGACTTCGACTCCGACTCCGACTCCGACTCCAACTTCGACGTGCATCCTTCAAGGGACAGCATTAAAATCTGTTTTTATGATCCGACCACACCTTCTAAACCAAGAAATGTATGCTGGTTACGGTTGCAACCTACTCGACCCGTCCGGTCGTCGAGATAGTTGATTAAAAATCAACGGGAAATTCGTAAAATGGCCGGAAGCAGCTTTGATGTTCGAATTGCGACAGTGAAAGTGAAAGCGATAGTTGATGGCTGATTGCAATTGCTCTGGTTCTGGCTTGAATGCTTCGCTTGCCTCACTTGCTATGCTTGCCACACCGCAGGCATAAGCCGATTACAAAGGACAATTGCCAGGCAAGAGAAAAAATATGGAATAAAGTTGCAAGTGTATATCGCACCAGGCTGCAAGGATAGCGCAGCTGGCCGGGCCAAATAAAGTGGCTGGATGACAGTGCGATTAACTCGCTGTAAGCCATAAACGATGCAGCTACCCCATGCCACCGTCCCCCGCCACAACTGCCGCCTCCTCACTAATTCTGTATGCATGAGCTGAAATGAAGAGCAATGCGAAAAAAAAATTTAAACGACTGGGCGAGAAGAATTGGGGGGGTTTTTGGCTTGTTGCTGGGCTGTGGCATAAACGCCTTAACGTTCATAATGCCCCGCTCTGCATGGAGGAGGCACTTAAAAAATCAAGTGAGACCAACAACAAGGATGATGACGACGACGATGATGATGACGATGCTCACAGCTTCAGTGCCAGACACTGGCAACATTTTAATCCATATTTCTTGTTGCCGCCTGGCAGACAATTTCAAAGATAATAGCATATATTTTTTTCTGTTTGCTTGCCACGAGGATTGCGATTACCATGTGCCACACACAAAACTGCCAGCAACGCAGCAAAACAAGGACATCGTGCAACACAGCAATTCGCGCCCCTTGCGACGACATAGCCCAAAAAAATGACTTGCCCATAAATTGGGCCATGCATTTGCTAGCAAAACCAGATGCAGCTCCATTGACAATTTAATGGTTAATCCACACAAGTTGCAACTTCTTGCTAATGGGTTTCTGCATCACACCGAAATATCCAAGTCATGCTGCAAGAGAAATTAGATCTGTTTCTATTAAAATTTGAGTGTCATATGGGGATCTATCGTAAAGAATTCAGAAAACTTTTTTATAAGGACTTTAAGACTTAAAGATTACTTTATATTTTATGTATATTTTCCCACAACAATTAATAAAGTTACAAAATTTTCATTAGCGGCCTTTGAATATATAGGTCCAACTTAAACAAAAAAACAATTTTTTGTTGCTATCAGCAGTTAAGATTAAAATCGCAGGGCTCACTGAGTTATAGCTGTTTTGCTGATAGATCCACAAACTAAAACAATAATTATTGTATAAATAATATTAATCAATACGCTCGTCATACTGTTTGTAATCAAATTTATTTACAAACATGCAAAATAACATTATTTTGTTACCTCGCTGTCTCTCTTTTTGTTTCTTACATTTGACACATATAAATGCAATACAAATAAGTGATTAACCTATGTCTAAAACCGGCAATAAAGTGCAGAAATTGAGACGTCCAAAATATAACTCGCTTCGCAGAGGAACGAGGAGGACGACGCTGAGGAGGAGTCAGACATGGGATACACATTTGCGGTCCGTTGATTTGCAGACTTAGCTAAACCGCCTTAAGCCAGGAATTCAATTAATTTGCACTCAATGAAATAGGCGGCAGTTTTGGCATTATTGAGTTTGAGGCTTTGGACTTTGCTGTACACTTAGAGAAACCGATTTCTTTTTTTAAATTGCCATTCGAATATGATTAAAAATGCATTATTCTTGATTGACTTGAATAAGAGCAACTGTTGAAACAAGTAAAAATAATTTTAATTTTAAAAGATTTGTATTTTTAAAAACCATTAAATTCTTGATTCAAGCTGATTTTGTCCTTTACAATGTCCTGTGCATTGATCTACGATCTGTGAATGCTTCAAATAAATCTCTTATTATTCTTATAAGGGAAAAAGCCAAATTTATTTTGAATTTGAAATTTGAATCCATTTTAGCGATACTACCTATGGCGCGACTCTTCAAAATTTAGCTAATTGCGAAATTAAAGAACGATTCTTAAAAAAGAAGACTTGGCAACAGTTAAAGTTGGCAAAGTGCGGTGCCAGATGCAAGTCTTCACGATGATTGAAAATGTGAAGCAATAGTAGCCAAGTTAATGCCCGAGCTGTCGAAACTTTGTCAACGTTATGATAGCTGTACAATGAACTCCAATATTAAGGGGCTTAACTGTGGGTCAGGGGGCTGTGGGGGTGTTTGGGGAGTGGGTGATTGGCGGTTTCAGCGGTTTGGCCGCACACAACAAAGGCCGCGCCATGGCGGCGGCACGTACCACGAGAAACTTTGCGAAACAAGATAAGCAGATTTACTTAAAGTTTGAACAGAACTGCAGACACGTCTGCGATGGCGGGCGGCACGTCACCAGATAGCCAATTCGGCAAGTAGGCGCTTGGGCGTATGGGCGTGGCTTGCTGAAAAGTGCAGTGGCCAATAAGCCAACAAGGATGGCTCCGTGTGTGCATTGCGCTAGTTACAAATGCAGCTGTTTAGCGACAGCTATGCAATTTCCGTATAAGGGGTGTAGGGGTGTTACTAATGCATTAGAAAGAGAGAGACAGGAAGGGATATTCAAAGAGAGAGAGAGAGAGAGAGAGAGAGAGTGCGTGCAATTGACATTTGTGGAATTTCAAACGTAAGCAACACGTAAATGCAATCAACCCGCAAATCACGTAGCTTCGATATCGAAGCCTCTTCAGTCAGTCACACACACACACACAAGTTTGCACAAGGGGTGTAGGGGGTAACAGGGAGGAATAGGTAGGTAGATAAGAACACAATCAATTTAAAGTGGATTAATCAGGGTGCTTTTGTGAGTGACGCTTGAGAGGCGTTTAGTTTTGTGTACTTTTCAAGAGCTCCACTTGTAAATCAAACAAAGCCACAACATTATATAATAATACATTCAACGTAATGCAACACCTATTTTTGCCACATGATTGAACAAATAATATCTATAGAAATTGGCATAGCAACAAATTGATATATCTCTTTCCTTGTCGTACTTTTAATGGAAGAAAGATATTTGTTTTCAGATGTGAAAATTTAATGAGGATCAAATCTATCTTATTGTCCAACTTGATTAGATGATGTATTCAGAATTAACGCTCTTAAGTTTTAAATCGTTTTCAGAGTCTTTAGGTTATTTAGAATAAAAAAAAAATAAATAACCCTATTTGGAGTATAATGAATTTCATAGTCTTTAGGTAATTTAACTCATTATTCCTTATTGGTATTAATTATCCCCTCGGAATAAAATAAAAATAAATAACCCTAAAATATCATTCAGATTTATGACGAATTTGTAAAATTCATTTCGATACAACAAGAAAGATAAAAAGATAAAAAGCTCAAAGCGTAGAATAAGTTTTGTACAAATATTCAGAAATTTATATTTAAAAACTCAGCTATTTAAAAAATGTAAAGATTTTGCTATTGCTCAGCAGACCAGCTTTTATTTGGCAGACTGTACTAAATTATTAGAAAGTAAGGGGCTCAGGGGGTAACGGGGATGGCGATCGGACTGTGGTTCGCCGCCACAGTAAACCGGAGCAAATCAAAATAATTGCGAAAATGAAGACAACCAAAATCCAAGGAGTTTGCTTATCGGCACGCCTGCTTTGCGATTTTAATAACATTCTGAGAGATATTGCGCCGTTAAGGATGCCCGCAGGAAGTCCATGTCAATGTTTAGATTGCAAAGACATCAAACAGCCAAGCGGCAAGTTATCGGCATGCGACACAGGGCCAAGAAAAGATAATAAACGGCATTTGGCAATTGTCTGTTTGGTCTTGATCTGTGTTTTCTGGCTCGATAGCATAAAAGTCAAATAATAAAACATTTTAACTCGACATTTGATGGTTGTTTTTATTTCGACGGCATTGCGACGGCCAAATAAAAACAAAAACCGACACGAGGCCAAGGTGAGGTACCCCCCATGCCGAGGATGCGATGAGGATTCGGGTGCAAACACCTTGGAGCGCTTTAATTTTTATGATTGCCAGTTTATGCCATCGACAAAGGGCATATAAATATCGTAAACATAACCAGAGAGAAAGAAAGAGGAGAGCTGTGTCAAATTTATGCAATTAGAAATTAATGTTATACAATTTGAGGTGGCAGCATTGTCAGGACACGCGTTCGTCCTGTCATAAAAACTGAGAGACGCAACGGTCTTTGCATTCACTGACTCATGTGGCAACTGCAGTTTTATGTTATAATTTGAATCTTTATGCCTAGAACATGGGATGCATAATTTGGATTGCGTGACTATGGAGCAGCATAAATAACGAGAATTTGAAGCACTTTGACAATTGTTTATATATTGGCAACAATGATTCCAAGTATGCAGCAAGAAATTTGTATGCCAACAATACAATAATAATAATTTTGTTATTAATCATTTAAGCCACCAAGTTAAGGCTGTGTGCACATTGATAAGCTGATAAGCCATCGACTGCCACTTGAGCAGATGACATAACAAAACGTGAGAAACTCTCAGCTGGACCAAGTCCTGAGTCAGGAGTCCAGAGTCCAGCTTATGTCGCCTCAGGGCTAAGCTAAAGATACAAAGTCATTACAGCGTGGCCCATTCATAATTAAAATATTTACAAGATACAAAATACAAAAAAGTTAATTCAAACAGTAGCGGTTGGGGGCGGACTAGGGGAGAATCAAGTGCAGCAAGCGTAAGAATAATTTTATTTATTAGGAAATTGAATTATTTTATGGGCGAACTAAAAACGCCCCAAATACGAAATACTCTGAAAGATATTCATAGAGATATTAAATGAGAAAATATATTCTATTAAATAGGTGAGCTTCGATAAAATGAAGAATTATGCTATTAAAGTTAAAAACTATGTTAAACATTTTTGACTATTTTAATTGTTAAATATAAAATACAAATATATAATAAAGTAATTAATCCAATTATTAATACCACACTCAAAGATAAATATCTTAGAAATTGAAATTTGAATATGATATTATTTAATAATAATAAAAATTACAAGAGAACCAAGTAACAAAATTAGTTAAAGAATTTTTAAGTAACAACCTTGAAACAAGATATATTTGATACAAAAATTTAACCTGAAATTAAGAAACGAATTAAGAAAATCAGTTTTAGAAAAGTCTATATATATTAACTATATTCATAACATACAAAATATATATACTATAAACTTATAAATTTTGATCAAAGGAGATTATAGTAAATTAAGGAAAGCTGCTCAAAAATCAACCCCCTAAATTAGGCAATTTTATTACATTATCATACGGATTTACCTTATTGACGGACAATGCAGTCTGAAAACGGGAAAACTGAAAGAAATAGAAAAACCAACAGACCTGGTCCGCAATCTTTGAGTCTACCCGTTCCACGCTGGCTAATTACAAATTCAGGCGAAATGCGCGTTAAAAAATAAGAAAACAATTTGAACCTGCTGCGCGAGGGTTGGCTTTAGTTTTTTGAAATTGAAACAAATCTAATAAATGGACCAAAAATGTGCGTACATCAAGGCGCGGCAGGGGCAGGGGCAGGGGCAGGGGCAGCATAGCAAAGTGAATTTGTAGCTGCACAAATCGAACTCTCACTTTTTACTTAACTTTATCTTGGGCCACTTACCAAGCAGCACACGTAATGAGATGCTAGCAAAGAGGAAAAGCTGAAAACAGACCCGCATCCGAGTTCGGGAATGGATGGCTGGGTAAGTGGACTTTACGGCGGGCAGCCCTTTGCTGTGGGCTTTGGTGACGTTTTTGCCCAAAAATTTGCATAATTTTTTCAACAGTTTTCATTATTTCAATGTCTGCATTTTAAGTACGTTCTTTTCGTAGCATATTTTTGGGCCTCAGCGAACCGTGGCCCATTGCAATTAAACGTGTAATTACTCGACTACTTAAAAATGCGAGCACTGTCCGGGCACGGATGGGCGGACGGAGGGTGACGCAACTCCCATTTCCATTTACCGGCATCTTTTGCATTGTTTTTTTTTTCTTTTTTTAATTTTTTGTGCTGTTGTTTGTCCTTCGTTTACGGAAGTTTTAACTTGTTTTCATTTGATTTTCCCATTTATTATGGTCTGAGTTATTAGCGCGCTCTCATTACATGCATATAAGTGAGGGGGAGAGTCCCCTTCTGGTGACTTGTTGTGACATCCTCAAGTGGAGCATAAAACTGTGGAAAATGTGTGGGGGAATTGGTAATTGGTGGCTTCGGGCACTTGTTTTTCTATGCGAAAATGAAAGCATTTTTGGTGCATACAAAAACATGTGGACAATTTAATGAAATTCCTTACTACACAGGTCGTATTTGTTTTTGTGTATAATTGCAGCAGACAACTTTTTACACATCACAAAAATACTATTTTCACTCATTTGACAATTTATTCTTTTATTCTACAAAAGAAGAATCAACATAAGCATATCTAGAGCCTTAAATCTTGGGACATGTACTGATCTCTGGATATGTCCCTATAAATTCAATATTCCACTATAAAATCGAATAATTGGTAACAAAGTATTTCGCAATCAGTTGCTCCCAACTGTAAGTCTAATTTTAAATATATTTTAATATATTTATTTTGAATCTATAATTGATATGTGATCAAATTTAGTTACTTTGGCATGTAATATTCATTACACATCTTCAAGGCCCGCTTTTGGCCTTTTTTAATGCATACAGGGTATACAAATAATAACGATTTTATGGCTATCATAAAATTCTCATCAAAAAGGGAACTCGACACTAATCTGTCCAAATAGTCGATAACGGAATCCTCTTCCAGTTTCTATTTGTGTCCGCACCAAACTCGTTACAACTCGTTGCACTGCAGCAGCGAAAACAAACAGTAAATAGCAAAAAAAAAAATCGAAATGGACAGGGCTGCACTTAAGGATGTTCAAGGATACTCGCGAATCGGCAAACAAAAAGTCGGAGCGGAGAACAACAGCAGCCACAACAAGGAGACAAAGCGAACGGAAAACTACAAAAGCAACGATATAATAAAAATTATTTCCTTGAAGCGACGGCAGGAAAAGTGAATTTGGTAAAAGCGCGCTACTGAAACTCTATTAGCGAGCTAGACAAAGGAGCAGCTGCCTCCTTGCCATGTCCCTTCCTCATCAGCCTGCCTGAATAGTTTTATGATTTTTATTGCATGTGACAACAGGATACAGGCGTGGAGCCTGGGAAGTTGGTGGGGTGGAGAGCAGGATATGACCATCAGTTGAGCTGGCTGAGACTAAAAGTTATTTCAGTTGATTTTTATAAGCAGTTTTTGTATCTTTCGGCAATTTGCCTTATTTGGCGATAGCTTAATGGACGACGCGACGCAAATTAAAAGCGATGTTTGATGTGGCAAGTGCAAGTGGCATGCAGAATGGGAGACATGCAATTAAGCCAGCACAATTGATGTGTTTTTGCCTTATCAGCGCAAATGTCCAACAAAAAAAAAAGAAAGACAGTTAAACATTTCCTCATGCAAACGACTTGAGGAGCTTTATGCGCTCAACAGGGCAGAAAATGGCGACGAATATTGCCACAGGATTAGATGCACTGATGTCTTGTAATTGGCTTTAAAGTTGCGTGACTCGTGTCAAAGTTTTTAAGGACTTGTCATATGTGTGTGCTTTGGGTTTGTGTGCATGTGTTTGTGCTGCATGGTGGCATGTGGCAGGCGACACGCTAAGCTTTGCGCAGAGTGTTTGCTATTTTATCATGGCTTTCAGTTTTGTTGCCATACCCTTAGTTATGTGTGTGTGTGTGTGTGTGTTTACTGCAAGTGAAAGACCCGTAAATCTTTTGGGTAAACAGCGTGCAGTGCGTCGCCGTCTGTCGGCATCATAAATCATATGCAGCCAAGTATCGGCTTACATTCGCAGATAGTTACTCATGTATCCATAAGATACACTTCGTGTATATAAGTCAGTAAGCACAGCAAATTCGAACATTTTTACGCTCTTCACATGTGAATTGGTTTGCGGGCAGTCAACCAACTGCCATTTTCTACAGTAATTACGCTTTGAATCGCTATGCGACTCAAGAAAGGACTTGCAACAATTTATCTTTCGTATAAAATAATAAAAGCAGAAACGATAGGGTAAGGACGGGACAATATCTATATCTATGCATATATGTCTAGAAGAAGAACCGAGATTGAGGGTTCTTCTTCTATGAATTAATTATAAATATGCAAGTGAAAGACTTATTTCAATTCTAAATAGAAATAATTTTTAGATTTGATTATTGATAGGTTTTTTGTTAATTTAATTAAATGAGATACAAATTTTTCAATAAATTCATTCTTTAATAATTTACTGCACAAGTCACAAAATTGTTTCGTATAAATCTCAAATTTACAATTACATTTATTTTTAATAATTAATTTTACAAAGTTTCCCAATAGTAACATTTTTCTATTAGTTTAATTTTAAGAATATTTAAAAAATTTAAGCTTTAAATATATCAAGTTGGCTTTTCGGGTATATTAAAAAACGATTTTCCACGAAATACGATGTTGCGAAAGATTTTCGATTTGTTTAGCGCTTCATTTAAGTCCTTCCAAGTGGAACTCCATAATAGGAATACGAGTTTAGTTTTTGAACGGCAGTGCGCCCTTAATTTGATAAACCCTTTAGGAAAAGCAATCTCAGCAAACATGACTGGCGGGCAAAACTATCAGGGGTGGAGCGAAGACTAGACGAGCAAGCGTCGCGCCCAGGAGACAAGCTGCCAATTAACAGTTACATGTTTGTACAAAATAATTGGGTTGCGTGACACGTGGATAAGAGACAGGAACAGGATAGCAGCAGCAGGACCAGCACGAGGAAGAAGACCAGCACAAGAAACAGAAATGGGCTGCGCTAAATAATAAACAAATAGCGCAGCTCTAGTTAAAACAAACAGACCCAAAGCCGCAGTATATAATTATGGCGGTATATAGTTATGGCTGATAGTGCGTCATCATCATAAACATCATCATCCAAATCATCGTTATCAAAGTGCGCTGCAGGATTGGAGGGCGTTGCTAAAGTTATTAACGCGTCGTGTGGCGTCAATCAACTTGCGCCCGGGGCGCGATTTACATGTGAGCAAAACAAAAGACCAAGGGACCAGCACACAGCAACTTCCATCCAACAATCCCAGCCCCAATTCCTCATTATTATTTTTTGGGCTAAAAACAACGGAAAACGTGTGCCATCAAAATCAAACAGACGGCCAAAGGATTACACAATTTCTAAGGCTGCTTTCGAAATTTATGTTAATTTAATTGCAACACATTAAAATAGTTTCACGTCACCGATGAAGTCCTGCAAGGAGCAGCCAAAGGGTTGGCAACCCCCTCAAAACACTTGGAGACGACAGCCGACGATTGATGTGAACGTTTGCGTTGACTGGTTGTTTTTGGTCGATGATGTTGCATGTTGCATGATGTGTGGGTAACCCATGATTGTTTGCCTTTTGCGGCTCTTTGATTGCCTTTGACAAATTTGAGGCGCTGTCTCTGCATCATTAATTAAGTTTTGCTTAGGTGTTTGCCGTTGCCGTTGCCGTTTACGTATTCGTACCCGTATCCGTATCCATATTCGTTGCCGTATCCATGCGTATGTTTGCTCATCTTAAATGTATTAACATCTTTATCGATAGTTTCAAATTTCATATGCCCAAACATCAAAGACAGACATTTCAGTCATCAACATGCAATTTAAATTGGAATTACAACCCAAGAGCGATGATGCTGTTTTCTCAGCATCTGAGCAAGCAATTTTATTAATAACTCATTTACCTGAAGTGCTTTAATCCTTTCAAATTTAAATCATTACATGTGAACGTGCCTTATATTGACATTAATTTACAGCTTAAGTGTAATGTAATAGAGGGTTTAATGCTGTAGTCGACAGAATTTGAATTTGCCCTAAGAAAAAGGTTCTGAAAAATAAGCCTATAATTTTAACCAATGATATAAATTTATTTTGCTTTACAAAAGCTGTGTTTTTTATTCTATTTTAAAAGAATTTTCTCACTTGAACAATAACACATCTGGGTATGTAATTTACTTATCGGAAAGCTATAAACTGTTTTTAATAATAAGTATATAATATAAATATGTTAACATTTAACGAATTCATATGCTAAATATTTTTACTCATTCCCAAATTCGATGCTCAGTAAAATGAGTAAAATATATTCCTTAAACAGAAAAACTTACAAGCATCGTTTTCATCTCCAACTCTCTGAAATTTTATAAGTTTTGCCGCTTTGGTAAATGTTTATTTATGGATGCGCAGTTTGTATTTATGGCCGAATCATGATGACAAATGTCACATGTGGCAAACACTCGAAATAGACACTATTCCCCCATGTCAACTCGGCAACTCTACAAACCACCCTGGATTCATTCAAACAAATTCAGCAAATTGTGGAAAACATTTTGCAAATATTTTGTCAAACTGGAAAAATAGGAAATATTTATGGCTTGCTCAGCACATTACACACCTAATTTCTATATTAGTTTTGTTATTGGACAATGGACACGGTGCCGAATCTGGCCAACGTCCAGTTAGGTGGGGTTGTATATATTTTTTGTATATTTGTACAACTTGATTGGATTTTCGTCACGCCTTTTAGCCAAACCATTTGTTTGGTCATTTATCACTTCGAGCCGTGGCAAAATCGTTGCCTCAATATTTTCATATGGCAAACAGCGTCCTTATTTCTACTTATGGTCGCCTCATTAGACGAGCTCTTTGTTTGCAAAGAGTTTAAGGCTAACAAATGATTGCAATTTGCGTTGCAGCCAACAAAAGTTCAGCTTTATTAGTATTAGTAGGGAGAGAGAGAGAGAAAGAGTCAATGGAATGGGTCAGATATTGATCACAGTTGCACATTATTCAATCGAGTGTAAGTAATAGTTATAAATATGCCAGTATATACAATGCTGGCCATTGATATATGGCACATTTATCAAGCCACATTGTGTGCGCGACTATTTCCAGCCTTATCCAAGTTTTTTCATTAAAAAATCATAAGTTTGATTTACGTGCAAGGCATCTGTTGGAATCTATATTCCGAGTGAGAAATGCCTAAAATATTCCTTGCATGCGCCTAAAAGCAGACAGACCAATTCTAATACCAATAAATTGCATGTTAAAAAGGCGCTGAGCATTAGCACCTCATTAGAAAAACACGGCGGAAACGTGTCTTAATGGCCAAAAAAAAAAACATGTACAGCGTAAAGGAAAAAAACTCTGCTGGACACGCTGCAAATTGTAAGCAATTTTGTGGGGTAATTTTATTGCTTTGAAATTGTATATCTTTGGACGCAGTGTTAAGTTGCAAACGCCGTTGCTAATCCCAACAAAAAACCATTGAGAATGTGGCAATCAGTCGTAACTGATGGCAAAATACTCTAATACAAATTTAATAATAGCTGATGAGGAAAATGGTACCAATTTTTAAAATTCCTTTCTCGCTCGTTTTTCGTTAGCTTATCTGTAAATTTATTTTTTTTTTTTTTCGATTTTTTCGTTTTTTTCTTGAAATAACAATTATTACATTTGCACCGAAGGACTTTGCATAATACTAATATGCCCTTTAAATTTCCGTATCAGAGTATCAAAAAGAATAATGGTCCACATTTAAAAGTCAGCGTGTGGCGAATGCGGGCTCGGAATGGGTCTGGAGTCTGGGCAAGGACTTTCGGGGGTTAGCGTCGTTTGGTCGACAAGTTTATGTTTTTGAAATGTTCGCTAGCCGATTTGATTTGCATTTGAAGTGGCAGCCAACGCTACTTGGCAGCAACTGTCAAATTGCGCTTGATTTATGTGTAAGACCCCGGAACCACGAGTCCAATTTCAGGTACAGGACCTCAGTATAACTCTCTTCTCCTCTCCCCCACTCTTTCTCATCACTGTGCATAAGCCGTATAATTTATGCCAATTTAATTGAATGCGCCGCATATGAACAGCCTGACTGCGCTTCCCCCGTGGTTTTTGACTGCCACCGTCTCCCAGGAGAGCAAACTAAAGACAATTGAAAATGAATATATATATGTATCTATATAAATATGTATCTGAATTGCAAATGAATATATTCACAAAAGTTAAATTGAATTTGTTGCTCATTAAAATGTGCGCCACTTTTGGTTTTTGGTTGCAAATCAATTGCTGAAGGCAACCTGGAAAACCACTTAGCCACACACACACACGCCACGCCCACTCCAACGCCCACACCGGCATACATAACTGCTTTGTATCAGCCGCCATTTTGGTTAGCCACCGTCGACGTTGACAACGCCTCATGGCCATAATTAAGGTTATAACTTCTGGAAATTATGTGTGGAACCCCGTTCGAAAACCACATATATGAATAAATATTCTGTTACACGTGCTCATTTATAGTCCAACAGATGCCGTACACTCTAAAAAAAAATCATTAAAAATTGGCTATTCCTTTGGCAGCTTGTCTTACCTATTATTCATAAATTACTACTTTTTATTTATAAAAAAAATATTTTTAATTTTAGTTTCTCATATTTTTTTAATACATTTAAGAACATTAAGAGTTGGTTTTTCTAAGCTCTGTAATTTTTCAATATTTTTTAAGTGCAGCTTCAGCTTAAATGTGAAGCAAGCTCCACCATATTTTAATGGCTTTATGGCATTTATGAAATTGTGTTATCATCTGCTTTTGCGCAGGCGATCATTGCGTCATAAGCCAACTCAACCCTACCACATACCCTGCCTCCTCCTCCTCCTCCTCCTCCTCCGCCATCGCATCAGTTCCCATCTTCAGCTGTAACTCCACCCCCAACTTTAGCTGAACATGAATTTTAATTATTTGAACGACTCTGCGTTGATATTTGAATATTGTGCGGAGAGCAGTTAATTTCATTAATAAATATTTATGGTTGCCGTTAAGCCTATCTCATTTAGTTGGAAAGGGCGTGGCAGTGTAATTTATAGCGCCCCAAAATCCCTTAACTCCTTGACTCAATTTCAATTTCAATTCGAGTCCATCGCTCATGGTCACTTTTGACGAGTTGAAAACCTCAGCACGGCTAAGCGAAATTACGTGCTCCGGTTGTTTTTTATTTTATTGTAAACTGCAAACGAGGACACATACCACACACATGGAGGCGACTCGTTAGCCTGTCAATTGATTGATGACCAAATTGAGGCAGCTCTCTCCGGAATGTGGCGTCAGTACCAGGACACAACAGAAAGCCCTGGAACACGCATAGAAAGGCACTTATCACACCTCTTGCTCTGCTGTCTCCTTGCCAAGATGCCTCACCAGCTTGGGTGACAACTGGCATCGCATCGAATCAGCGCTGGGACTTCCAATGCCACTCTAAAACATCCAACCAAAGCACGTACATTTTTCTTTGGAGTACAGTCAACCCACTAAAAATACCAAATAAAGAAAAATAACCCGCGAAACTTGTAGATCATCAGCCGTGCGTAGCTTCTACTTTTAAGTCCTGGCTTCTGGCTGCTCGGAGATTAACTCAAATTTAGTGGCGCCACAATAAATTTCACGGCCTGGCATTAAATTTTAAGCGCCGCCACAAAACGAGTTGCAACTGACTTTGACTAAGCTTCTTTTGCCACACAGCCCTTTTCTAATTACACTGTGCAGCCTGGTTGGTATTGTGATTTATAATGTATCTTAAAAATCTCAAACTAGCAGAAAGTATTTTCATAGTTTAAATGATCAAGAAAAGTATTTCACTGTTAAAATTATTATTTGTTAAAAACCCAAAATCTTATGCTTCCTTTAAATTATTAATGTTTCCTTGATGATTTTATAACTTTTGTGTATTTGGTTTTTCTATTTAATGAGAAAGTATCAAATAAATTTAATTCATAATAAATATTCTAAAATTAACTTTTGGAAATTGTGGGATTTTTCAATGTATTTTCTAGGCACATTTATATTTCTATAACCCTTGGCAACAAGCAACAAATTTAATTATTCTCAGAGTCACCGTTTTAGTATCTACAAATGATAAAACTTAACCAATAATTAAAACTTTCTTTTAAATTTAAATGTAATTACATTACCCTTTGTTAAAATTTCTCATAAGAATTTTTCTCGACTATTTTTTCATTTTTTTGCATAGTGTAACTTTTGTCAAGTTTAACTTTTCTTTTGATTTTTTTTGCGACAGTAAATTTTACCTGAGTTACCGTTGCCTTTGGGTGTTACGCCTCTGCATATGTCTGGTGTTTAATTTATGGTTAAAATAGACTCACATCTCACACAGAGCCGTGCAGAGCATGCATCTGTCTTCTTGGGTGATTAGAGCAACCAGGCAGGCAGGCAGGCAGGCAGGCAGGTTGATTGTCAGTGGAATCAGCGGCGAGTGAATTTATAGGCTTAGTGCGATAAGGTCCATATTGAACTCATTCCCACGGCTTGCAGATCAACCAACCCCCGAGGCTGTCAATCTAATAAAAAATCCATTTGCCGACCCCCTACTATTGTTTTTTTTTTTTTGGAAATTGTGGCAATTTTTTACTCATATTTCAGTGTTTTTTACAACCGAAAACAAATTACAAAATACGAAACAAAGAGCATATTCTTTATGTTTTGTAACGTTGTTGGACAAAATGTAAAAAATAATACAGAAGACCTGTGCTAGCCCCGCCCACAAAGGCGGACTACCCGTTGCTGCTGCGTATGACCATTTACCCTTATTATAGGGTGGAGCGCAGCTCGCATTGGTTTCATATTTATTTTTTTTAATTTCGTACACAATTTACATAATTTATGGGCAGCAACAAAAGTCACACACAGCATATGCTCAACTTTGAATTTTCTTCTTTTTTCATTAAAAAATGTTGTTCATAATTTACGATCTTTTGAACTACGCACAATTTTTTTCAGGCGCCACAGGCAAATGAGGCGCAAATTATAAGAATCTGGCATTAATTTTTTGGACTTGCTTGACTTTTGTAGCGCCTCATTAAGAGATCATTAAAATGTTGAGGGCAACAAGTTATTTTTAACATTTTAACACGTTTTTAATTTTAATGCACTTTATGGCTCTTTAACGATGTCGCTTGAAAGTTGAGCAGTTACTTTCTGACTTTCACTTGTTGACGTTGATGCCGAATCCTTAACCTTAGCTCGACCTCAACTTCGTCCTGATGCGCGTCAACATCATGTCAAACTTCATTAGTAAGGGGTGAACAGAAGAAGCGACAGCAGCACCCCTTACCGCGACTGTCTAGCGGGGCGATGAGTTTAGGTTGAGGTTGCAACATTTTGTGGTCTCTTGACGCGCCCGCCACTCTCATTGTTTTTATGGTTTGCGCTAATTAGTTACGAAGTCGTAGAATTCTACAGAACGTTGAACGTTGAACGTTATTGTCATGTTGACGACACTCAAGAGGCGCCTCCACGGGGTGCTGACTGCACCTGACATTCGATTCGCAGTCATCATTTGTTTGCGCTGTGTGAACTGGCCGCAAATTTATCAGCAAGCACAAACTGACCACTGACCAATGGCCAGCAAATAAATCAGCATGGCAACCAAAAGGGGTGAAGCCAATTTCAAAAACACACAAAAAGAGAAAACTCATTAAACAAAATGTGAAAGTGGCTGAAAATTCTTAGACGCATGCCACAACTAAGATGTTGGCCATAAATTTGCAATGGGGCGAGTACAAAAGTACAACTCTTCCTGGTTAATTATTATGCAGCAAGAAAGGGTTAAGACCAAGTCAAAGACTGGCAAAGGGACATTGTTTGGTAGATTAAAAATACCACGCCCCGCTGTTATAAATCAAAGTCACGGGCTTTTTGCCTGGATTTGCCCAAGGAATTTGTTAGAGCCCCAGCTATATAAGGGAGAGAGGGGACCGCTTTCTTACCCAATTCCTTTGGCTTTCCGTTTGCCTGTTTCCTGTTGCTTCTTGAATGGCATTTGAATAAAGTTTTGCCAAAAAAGCAAATAAGTGGCGCTGACATGTTAAGACTACATCAAGATTTATTGTCCAATAGGGCAAACTGAAACTCCAATTGTCAGTCGCCAATTTAAAAATTGAATTTCAAAGTAATGCCAAATGGCGCTCGTTAGTCCTTGCTAATCATCTAGGAGCACACACATGTGTCCGCCTCCATTTGCCGCATCCTGTCATCGCCCGCACAAATTTTTGACACATGCCACAAATCCGCAGGCCAGCAAAAAAAATTGCATTGTCATCTGAGGCAAGCCTAATGTGATTATTTGTTGTTATTTTTTGTTCTTTTCTATTTTACACTTGCCGAAAACTTTGATTAAATTGAATTTGGAAATGCTCATAACTGTCACACATGCCACGACGAGAGGACGACGAGTGTTGACAGGAGGCTTGATGAAAATCCGCCTAAAAACCACCCAAAAATGTCATGCAATTTTTCAATAAACTCATCAAAGCGTCGAGCATTTGAACCCTCGGCGCAGATGTCCTGCGGCATGTCCTTATAAACGCAATTTGATTTATGGACAATGTACAAATTGAAAATTGTCCCATGGTCACTTTAATTTTTGAGTTATGCGACTTTAAACTACACACAATCCACCCCGCACGTTCCACGTGCTCCGGAAGTGAATTATGTTGGGTGTGTTTCTTTTGGTTGTGCTCTTCTTTGTGAGGTTATGTAATGATGGCACTAAAACAAACAAGCATTCCACTAACGGTACTATCAGAGGCAACTGTACTTTTGAACGGTAGCCGCACAAACAGCGTGTGAAAAACGAAAACGCCACGCGTCGCTTGTTAGTCGCCCCGTCTTCCTCTACATCTATCTTTCTCTGTCTCTCTATCTCTCTCTCCGTTAAAAGTTAAAGTGCAAACGGTGCAATCCAATCAACCCCTGTTCAACCAATAATCTGGCCTACCTCGATTTTAGCTGTTGGCCGTTAAAGTGCCTCAATGGTTTTAGTGTCAGCTTATAATAGTTGTCACACTCGAGAGTATCTGGAGTAGCTCATGTCGGATCGGCTGGCTATCGTGTCGACGGATGAAACGTGAAATATGCTGGACGCACTGACGGCTCGAAAAATATTTCATTAGACGCATCCAATTTAATTTGCATAAATTATGATGCACTCCCACCCACAGAGACATTCCACACATAGGCTGTGTCGCATTTTCACACTTGGTATTTAGAGATAACCTTTTGCACAATGAGAACAATGTTGAACTTAAATTTTTTAATTATGTTCAAAATTAACACTGTTTTAGTTAGGCATACTAATTGTATAAATGATTTCGAAACTAAAGTCAGTTGACACAAAAAAATCAGATAACTAAAAATTAAATTAAAATAATATTTAGTATTATAAATAAATTTAACAATAGAAAATTTTTATAAGACTTCCTATATCAATAAAAGACTCAAGATAAAAATATATTCCAATCCAATTAATATTTAATATAATTGGACAAATTAAATATCGAATATTAACATTGATTCAGAGAGGAAACACGGATTTTTTAACCATTATGTATTATCATATTGAACAAACTAAAATCAGCAAGCCTTCTATATATTAAACACCGAAATTTAATCCTGTTCGACCAGTCTCAAATAAAGCATTCTAAATTGTTCACAAATCAAATTATTTTCAAGCTGAAATATTTTTCTAAATTATCAAATTTATTTATATTTCGAACTACTTCACTCAGTAAAATAAAAAAGCTATAATTTAAAAACTTTAATAATTATAATCTGAGTAAACGCTTTGATAGTTTTCCCTGTGTTGTTGACCAAAACATGATGAGCAAAGACCGGACTTGCGGCATCCCATAAGTTTAATTAGTTTGACAATTATTGAAAATACTTGCACTGCTGGCAAATTATTTTTTAATTAAGAAATACAAAAATATGTGCCAGGAATCCGCCCATATCGAAATTGGCCACTTTCATGCTTGCCTGCACCTGTGGCACACAATTAAAACTGAAAAACCCAGACAACGCTGCCACTCAAACTGACCAACTTTTATATGGCACTGTCCTTTGTGGGTGTTCGAGTGTGGAAAGGATTGGTGGGGTTTTATTTTTCATGGCTTTTCAATTTTAATTGAAATTTATGCACACATCCCACAAAAAGGGGTTGGCCAAAGTGCTGTTGCCTGTGCCTGGTCACGTGTTGGCTAAAAACAAGGAAAAAACGAGTGTTGCAAATTGTTCAAAATTTTGAAATTTACATGCATATTATTTGACTGTGTCGGTTGGTCGTCCTTCGCGACGGGGACACGGCACTGTCCACTAATGATTTACATTGCGCACTTTCGTTATTTATGAGCGACTCACTCCAAAATCCCCATGCAGCGAAGAGTGCACTGGAAAACATTTTGTTATTTTGTGGCAACGCCATTTTATTGTAATTCGGTGTGTTCATGTGTAAAATTTTAAATTGTTGTAAATAATTACCCAAATGGGGTGACTCCCGCTCCGCCCCGCTCCACCCACTCCAACCCAACTATGGTCCTGGGGTACAGTTGCTACTAGCAGTTAATTTGTGAGACGGCATCGTTGCCATTTGTAATTAAGCTTAAACCGTTCATATTGTAACCAGATAAGAGGCAATACCAATCTCCCACCAAAAGTGCGCCAACGATTTATGTGAAAGCCAAAGTAAAAGTTGAGCTCAGCCAAAAATTGTTGGGAAAACAATTCACGGTTCGGCGAAATCGAAAATCCTCTGCTTTGGGTGTTAATTTGGGGAAGGCCAGATATTTTTTGTTATTTTTGTTATCTGCACGTTGAAAATGAAAACTCGCTTTTCGTTGTTTGCTTTTGTTTGTAATTGCAGGAATTTAATTAGCCCGCCAAGTCGTTAACAAGATTCAAGATTCCAGTAAGTTATGCACAAGATTCAAAAGATTGGAATGAGTTTAATGAACACCTCTCCAAAAGCTACGTTGGGAATGAAAATATAAAGATACATTTTTTAATTTGTCATGCTTGAAAAATGTATATAGACAAATATATACATAAGTCAATTAAACAAAACAGCTCTTAATATACCTTCTTTTTTTGTTGATAACTTATGTTGAAAAATACCTCTAGAAAAAACATATATAAATATATAATATTTAAAAGATGCATACATATATTTCAGTATGTACAAAGCTAATTTTTATAGTTGTTAAAACAAATTATTATAACAAACTTAAGTTTAACCAATTTGGATTTCTGCAAAGATAAAGAAAAAAATTATTATTAGTATAAATTAGAATTTTTCGGCATTTTTTATTAATAATAGCTTACTTATTTCATTCTTTACGGTTAACGTAATTGTAGGCAATTTAAATTTTGACTTCGGCTTATAATGTTTCGGTTTGCGTTTTGGTGCTGCCAAAACATCGGCACAACATAGTAAAAAGGCAATAAACAATAGCCACTTGAAGAATTTCATTTAAATATTGTGTACGTATTTTAGCTTGAGAAGAAGCGTCTGAGATAACTGAAACATTTAATACTTGAATAGCATCTTAAATACACATGAAACAATTATTATTGATAACCTCGTCGAGCATCTTTTTGAGCTGCGAATTTGCGATTAGCTGAAATGTAAGTTCCCCCAAGAAAAAAATAATCTATGAGTATTCAAAAAAACAGTGTGTTAACCCATTGAACACCCAAGGGTTGATTGCAATGCAACTAATAAAATTATGAATAAATTGAATTATAATCGAGCTAAGCATTAGATAAAAGTTATATTCACTAAATTTCGACCCTTGTGAGTTAAATAACCATATATATTCATAATTTAATATGAAATATATGGAGAGATGTGAAAGCACATCAAATGGACGAAGAAAATAGCAAACCTATTTTATCGAATATTATTGTGTTTAGTGGACAGATTCAGCGGAAACAGTAATTGAGTTATTATGCCTGTGTCCAAAGATTATCTTGAGATATTCTGTTTCTATATAAATTTAATATTTAAATTTGTTTAACAATATTCGGATATAAATATATTGAAATGTGTATAGCCGTAAAATACAAATTATTTTTCGTTAGTTGCTAAAACTTATTAAAATAACGAATTTTAGTTTATTCGACGATAACGTCACAAAAATAAAAAAAAACAATAAGTTATTACAAATTAGAAATTTTTTGGTAGGTAAATTTAATTAAAATGAGTGAATAAACTTTCTCATTTCTTGGCGTATTCAATTTCGATTTAAAGTGTCACAGTTATTGGGCAGACCGAATTATTTTAAATGGAACGAGACCTCGCCGAGCATATTTATTTTACTAGAAATTTTTGATTAGATAAAGTGGAAGTTACCCTAAATAAGTAAACTTACATGTATAATTTGTGAAAAGAAAAATATCCATTGTGTTACCCATTGAGCATCCATGGGCCGATTATCGACCCAACTAATATAAACATGTATAAATTGCATTATGAGCAAACCAACCAACAGACACAAGTTAAATTCATTGAATCGCGACCCTTGTGCGTTAAATAACCATAACTATTCATTATCGACATATAAATTGCGTCAAGGCCCCTCAGCCCAAAGTGCTCATAACTTCAGATTTTTATTATTAAATAAACTGAACAAAACAAACGCTGGCAAAATGTCACACGGAGAGGGTTAGCTGGGTGGCGATAGATGGAGGCACATATGCATGACCATCCTTTTGACCCACAAAATTGAAAATATGAAATGCATGTGGCAGAACCCTTTTTTTTTGTTATTTTCGTGCTACGTCGGACATACTACATCCTGCATCCTGCGTAATTCAATATTTAACTATATAAGATTTATGGCCACAGGGTCTAGCGACTACATTCGCATATTCTGCAGCAGGACGACGACGCCGTCGTTTTATTTGTATAAAGTATAATTTTTGATTTAGTGCGATTTTGTGTCAACGCATTACGCGACTCGGAGGGGGTTCGTTGCTTAGCAAAGGGTTAATAGAATAGTTTTGCAATATTCCATAAGTGAAAATTCGTTTGTTTGCATTACCCAATGGCGGATATGAGACCACATGCTGATTGTTATTGTGCCGGTTCCTAGATCCTTTTTTGCCACGCGGCTGTTTTGGCTTCAACAAGGACAACAACGATTATTGCCCTGTCAATGTACTTGGAGTGGCGCCTCACAAAACGTTTATTTGATTTTTCACGGATTTATCAATATTGTTCGATTTTGGAGTTGGGTTCATTGGCAATCAATTGGAAATTCTAAGTTTTGTTTTCGCTTAAGAGTTTAAGACTTTAAATTAAAGGTTGATATATTTAATGATTTTTATATTTTGTTATAAGTGTATTTTTGTTAAGCGAATTTAAAAAAAAAAATTAAATCAAATTAGATGTTTGCACAAATTCTAAGCATAATTTTCAGTACATCACAACTCAGATTAATAAATGAAACAAACTAAAAGTACACAAACCATGTTTTTTAAGAAAATCAAATTAAAAATGATTGGAAACCTAATTAAACTTTTAACCTAATTAAAATTCCATATATTTAAATCATTAACACAAATCAAATCAATAAATCAAACAAATGTTTTTAGAAAAAAATTATTCATAATTTTTAATTAAGCAAAAATTACGATTATGTTTAATTTTAATTAAGAAATTAAAAAAACATACATTTCATGATTTTCAAACAATATAAAATTGGAATTCTGCAGACATTTGACTAATCATTTCTATACACAACAAATCAAGTCAACCAAACTAAGAAGTTATTTTTAATAAAATGTGATAAGGCATAATTTATTAACAACGTTTCATTGTAAATAATACATTATATAAATAATATTTTCTCATAGAATATCAATTTCATAGGGTAAGAACTAAAAGTTAATAAAAAAAATATCGTGCTTATATTGTACAGCTTTCCAAACGGCAACGAACACGGTAAATGTGAAACTTCAAACCCAAACCAAGCAACGGTATTTTACTTTTTTTGCACACAGAAGCGGACACGTTGCGTATAAAATTTATTTTTATTATTATGCAAAATACATCAGTTGAAAGTCAAAAAATTCAATAGATGCGTGGGTGGTAACAAATTGCTTTGTTTGTACACACAGGTCTAAGTTCGAACCACTCCTGCCCTGAAATACGCGCGGGAATTAGTTGAGACGACGCCTTATCACTGGGGTTGCCAGCGAGAGGAAGTCATCGATAAGGCGTTCAAAATGGCGAAAAAGCAATTTGCGACGCTACAAAATTTGCATATGGGCATAGATAGATAGATACTTGGGCATATGCTGGTTGTGGCGTGAAGAAGAGCGTAATCAAAGGGTTGCGCACGGCCGGATGTGAAGGGCGTAACAATTTATTACAGGTTGCATTAAATTTAATTTGAGGCGTGCGCGGAAACTTCAAAAATGTGGGTATTTGTTGAAAAATGGTTTGTACACATCGATTGCCTGGCAGCTCAGCTCCGCTGACACTTTCCACATCTAGTTGCGCTTTATCTCCTCAATCTGCTTGAGCAGTAGTTGCATGCGATCCTTCATCAAAGGTTGTCCACGTTGCGTCCGTTTGCTGATGGCTTTTGTTTTCTCCAGGCGCTTCTTCTTGTACACCTTGATGCGTTCCTCTTTCTCGGTCTTGATCCTTGAGCGCTCCGCCTCCTCCTCAGCAGCCTTTTGCTGGCGAATCACCTTTCGCATTTCAGCCTTGTTCGGCTTGTTGTCCTGCTGCACCAATGGAAATTTAGAAATGCTGTGCAGCCAGTTGAATATTTAAACATACCGATTTCTTTTGTTGCCTTGGCTTGTATTTTTGATTCAAATTGGGTTTTTGCTTAAAATTGGGTTTCTGCTTCTGATTGGCTTGAGCAGCCTTTTTATTTAATTGGCCCTGCGTTTTTGGCTTGTTTGGTTTCATTGTTTTATTTAAATGTATAAATATGTAGTCGCACGTGCGGTTTTAGTAATCATCTGTTATTGTTGTGTATTTTTTCACATGTGTTGATCAATTCCAGAAATGTATCGATACTTGTGCGGTATTTGTTGGTATTTTAAGCCAAATATAGGTTATTTTTACAATTGCCGCTTGCGTGGAAACAGCAAATCTTTCTATTTACTATATACAAATTGTTTTCTATCGCAATGAACTTGCTCGAAATTAAACAGAAGGAAAAGAAAGGCAAAAAGAATGTGCTGCCCAAGTTGCGCACCATCTTGGCTAATCCATACAAACAGCATAGGTAAACTAAAAGGTTTATTAAAATTAGCATGCAGTAATCTGAACAATTAACTCGATATTTACAGTCCAGTGTTACCCAAAAATGAAATGTTGGACTTTGGAAATATTTTAAAAGCAGCAATTACTGCAAGCGAGCATACGCAAAAAACATTTGCGACACTGTCGCACATACACCTTGGACTGGACAGCTCACTGCGCGCCATTAATAGAAGAAGTTTCTCTTGCGTCTTCATTTCACTGAGTCTGCGACCCTCGCATATCGTTCGCCTGATTGCAACAAGTGCTGCAATTAAAATTCCAACTGCTCCAATTTACGCACACCCTAAATTGGAGGAGTTGACTCAGGAGCTGTTTGGTGTGAGATCGCTGATACTGGTGCTGCCATTGGACCTAAGTAAAATAAGCAGCGAATTGGAAAAATGGATAATTGCTCGAAAAAAGGCACAAGTTCAACAAAAAAAGGTTTTTAAAGCTGCCAAGAAAAGGACACCAGTTATGGAAAATTTAAGGAAAATGGAGATTCAGCCACAGGTGGCATCGCCGGTGGCGGCTCCAAATGAATGGAGTGGGGATTACATATCCTGTACAAATGATAAAGTTGCTCTGCAGCTCGACCAGGTTGATGTGCAGACAGAAAAGCAACTATTGGGCGCAGCGCTGAGCAATTTAGTGTTCAATGCTCAATGCACAACTAAACCTGAAACTAAAAACATACAAAAGTCCCTGGCAACAATTGAGACAACGGTTCAGCGCATGCAAGTTGACACAGATGAGGACGAATTTCTGCCCGCGGAGCTGTCGGACTATAGGTCACTCACTGTGCATCAGATTCGTCCTAATCCAGACAAGAAACTCAAAAAGAAACGCAACAAGAAAGATAAGAAACAAAGAGCGCCAAGTAAATCAAACTAAAGAATGGTTGGCAACGCGGCGATACACACTCAAACAGCTGTTTCATTTTAGGTTATGTTTACGTTTAATTGTTATCATAATTTTAAAAGCCGCATAAAAATGCTTCGCAGCATTCGACAAATAGCAAGACTACGAAAATTCGTGCCAGCTCTGGGCTGCAATTTACTCAACACACAAACGGCAACTGCAGCCCCATTATATGCAATAACAGCGAGCATTCACAACAGCCTAGTGTTGCAGAAATACGACAAGAAATCCTCGAAAGCAACCAAAGACATCGACAGCGACGATGAGGCAGACGCTGAGTTCAAAGATGAACGCGACTCGAAAGTTGTGAAGACCAAAGTAAACTCACTGCGAGCGGATTTGCTACTGAAGTCTGGACTAGGCATGGCCAGAAAGTAAGTCACACCCATATCGATCGAGTGTGCATCCAATTTAATATTCTCCGTCTTATTGCAGCAAGGTGGAGCTTAATTTCTATGAAGGCAAAATCCGCGTCAATGGAAAGAAGCTGCAAAAAAAGAGCGAGCAAGTGAGTTGAGTTTGTATACTAGCAGAGAGTTGATAATCTTATAAATAAATATGTAAAACATTGGAAGAGATCGGTTTCGCATGTGTTTTGTTCTTGACAAGACAAATCAGCTTATCGTTTTATACTCAAATACGTCAGAGTCGGCCAGATGAGATCACTCTCAGATACAGAACGTAATTTAAAATTATAACTTGTGTCATGAAGAAAATGTTATCATGAGACACCAGCTGATCTGGAAGGTATTTTTCAAACAAACAACAATTAAGATTTTTAATATGCATCTAACATAGTGGTCTATGCTTATTTACTGAAAAAACATCACATTGATACCTTCGATCGAAAATATACATAAGCAAAAACTTAAGAAACCTCAGAATAAATCTGCAAAAGCATTTCAGCTTCGACTTACATAAAAGAAAAAAAAAAAAAAATCTTTGCTAAAGAATTTCATTTAATTGCAGCTCGAAGTTGGCGACGAGATTGATGTGATACGTGGCTTCAGTCAGACAAATCCGTCCCATTTGGTGATCGCACGTGTCGTTATACTCTCGGCCGAGGGACGGGAGGAGGGTCTCAGCGTTCACTTGCGCCGCTACAAATCGCTGCTCATTGATAACTATAGCGGCCCCCAAACTTACAAGTCCTCGGAGGTCGTCGCACACTAGCTCAAGTGCTCTTGAATGAATAAATCAAATCGCTGACACGAATAATCAACAAACAAAAAAAAGCATTATTGTATTTGTTTGCTTGCTTATATTTACATGCATATATGTACACATATCTACGCGTTCGTTGTTTAATGAATCCCCGCGCACGGATTTGTTATCTCTGCGCTACCATACGCGACATTTGTCCGAATGCGGATTCATTGGGCTGCCACGCAAGCAGCCATATGCCTGGGCGAAATCATCACTGTTCGTCACAGCGCCAAGGACTCGATATCTGTCCATCGTATGCTCATTGGTCAGTTCCTCCCAGTAGTGCTTCTCCTCGTAATCAGAACACCAGAGTTGCGCGAATCCCAGGAAGAATAACTGTTCCGGCGATAGTTCCAAACCAGGCATCTGTTCATTACTCTGTAAACTTGCCGGATTATTCTCGCTGTTCAAATGCTTTTGCTTCATGTGATTCCTATAGGCATTGAGTGCCTCACGCAATCCGCCGCTGTCCGCAATGTTCTCATCCTTAGTCTGATTACCATTAACATTGCGATTGATCTCGGGTATCGAATAATTATTGAAATGATTCACATAGCATTGGGCACGATCGTTGAAAACCTCGCCCGATTTCTTGGACCACCAATAGCGATTAGAGCCGTTACTATCGTATGTGGAGCCAATGGTATCAAAGCCATGGGTTAGCTCGTGACCCACCAAATACCCGAGAGTGCCATACTTTAGCGAATTGGGCCACGCTTGATGGTATGCCGGCGGATGCAATATGCCCGCCATCACAGTTATTGAATTGTCCAGATTGTAGTAGAACGCATTCACCTGCATGCCAACCAGCAGCTCTAGAGGTTTGGTGGTGTTCGCCAGCGTCTCGTAATGGAAGCCATTGTAGCGTTTCATATACGTGCTGAAGCGCATTAGATTGATATTGTTCTGGGCATAGCTGCCATTAATCAGCGTCAAATTGTTAATTTCCCGAATCAGACTTTCTTGGAGACTTGCGTCCTTGAATTCACCGATACGCGGCACAATTGTGGATTCCTTAAGCAGCGCCTCCTTGCGTGTATCCCCGTCCAGCCAATTGGCATTCTCAAGCAGCGCTAATTGACTCTTGCGCAGCTCCACAATGACATTCGCAATGTCATCGTGGGTTTCCTCGGTAAAGTATTTCTAAATTCGTACAGAAAAGTTCTAGTTAGATAATTGCTTCATAACTTATTTATTATCACCAAAAAATCAAAGAAAAACCTCTAAAAAATTGTTTTATACACTATAATAAATATAACAAAATATGTAAGATATTCTAATGAGAAAAAATTCATTTGCATAACGATATTTCTAGATTTTAAAGAAAACAAATGCTTATCAAGAAAAATGCAAATGCATATCTAAATAAAAAACTAAGACAGAAAACAAGAAGCCTTATATAATTTTGTATTTATCAAGATGAACAAGACTATATATACTGTAACGTATCGGAGCTGCCCTTATCTGACTGTCACAAACGTAAAGCACTACAGAGTATATATCAAATCGATACGCACCACAAAATATAGCCTATCCAGGAGGTGGGGCAACGAGTACTGGACACTGAGAATGCAATGATCGCGTTGGAACTTGGTAGCCTTCAGTTTGGCGTCCATGTGATAGAGAAGTTTCATGGCCAGATAGTTGGCAACCGCAGGCTTATGTTTCTCGCACACCTCGTTTAGCCTAACGTAATAGTAATCGCAGAAACGTTCTATCAGATTGTCCCCAAAATTCAGACCATTCCAGGCAATAGCATAGTATTGATCCCATTGATCGAAGGGACTCGATAATTCTGATGATGTCAACAAATCACATTTATCCGTATCATCATCGAATTCATCAGCAATTTTCAGGGCATCCTGCCAGAATGCAAATACGCCAGCAATAACAGCAGCTACTTGTTCGTCGTTCACATCGTAGGCCTTGAGATATCCACGCATGCGGCTCTCGTTGAGCTTGTATCCTTTGGTGTCGTTAGTGACAATATTATCTGTGTGCACAATGTAATCAAAGCCTAGTTCGGGCAGTTTAAAGTACGGGTTAAATGGATATTGCGGCGTAATCTTGTCATAGATGAGTCCCTCGGCACCAAAATTTGTCAAATGGGAGCTCATGTTGAACCAACTAAAATTCGAAGCCAGCCACGCTTCACCGTCGACGGCGGGAAAGCCACCAATCGACCTGATAAGCGCCAGATAAGCGGTGTCTTTCGCTGGCAATGGATAGAGCTGAGCGTTGAGGCAAGCGTTGTAGAATTGTTGTGCAATTTTCAGCTCAGCTCCATAGCCCAGATCCGCAGCGAGCATTGAGTTTGCCAGCAATAACTCCTCGGCGACATCGGCCAGTGTATAGACAATGTCCATGAGATTGCTACGCTTGTGCTGTGTCTGTCGCTCCTGTTTTACATTTTTCCAGTTGCCACAAGCATACTCATAGAAATCATCGCATGGCGCCACACTTCGATTCATATAGCTTTGCATTTGTGCTGAATACGATTTCAAAAACTCAGCATTGTCGTCCGTTATCAAATTCTTCTTATCTATCTCAGGCCCTGATGTGGATGCTTCGGAATCCGGCTCTATGGTTGGCATTGCTGCACACATGACCAACAGGGTGCTGAGCACAATCCATGAATAGTGTTTTTGAATCTCAAGCATTTTTCATTCATTACGGTGATTACACCGTATTTTATTTAAGTACGTAGTAATCAAGTGATTGACTTTAATTAATAATGAAAGCAACTTGCGTACGCGTTTTGTCTTGCAACTTTCGCACAACTGCTTTATTCAGAACCTCATTTAAAACTGTCAGAAAAACAAATTTGCTGGCTTCAGCATTTGCGCCTTGGCGCTCTCGCTTGTGATTAACCGCAGGGGAATGCTTATATTTTTTTTACTAAGAGTCGATGATAACGAATTTATTAAGTCGCTAAATCCCAAAACATGACCTATTCTGAGTTTAATTGATAATGTTATGTGTTTTGCCATATTCGCAATTTACAGCGCGCTTAACCGTTTGAAATATAATATTGCACTTTTCAACACTTCACTGTAGGTGCTTCTTGGCTTGCAAGCAACCTTTGAAATCAACCAATATTTTCTTATAGACGAAATTAGTAAATCATGAAAACCTACTGGCAATTTATTAGATTTATTGGATAATGGCTGACGACTGAAAAGATATAATGCTTTCATAAAATATTTTAGTATATTATTTGCGTCGCTGAAGTACAATCATTCTTATAATTTGTTTGCAACTCTAAAATAGGCCAATTGTTGTCTGGCAGATTGTAAATACTAATTTACAGCAAAATTAAAACAAAAATCTTTTAACGCCAGACGAATTCAGATAAAATTAAAAGTTAATTTCAAGGAAGGCAATAACTCTCTATACAAGATACGAGCAAAGCTTATTTTGTTTGCATATATGCAATTCTTAATTGTTTTGTATATTTAAGTTTTTTACAATGAGATTACAAGTATTTATTATTTTGTGTAAATCATCTTTGAATTTTGTTAACAATATTACATTAGATGTTAAGGGAAAAAGGTTTTGACTTTATATGTTAAAATATTTTCTCTGAGATGCTTACTGAATATATGTGATCAGCATACTATGCTTAAAAAATGCATATCAGTATGGCAACGCCATCTTGTTAGAGTAAATTGCATGCTTGTGTTTGAAAAGTGCTTGGTGTAAGGATGTCATTTTCAAGCGTCGGAAAACATCGCGTAGTACTACAGCAATATAAAGTGAGTTTCAGTTAATTTATTTAATTCTCTAATAACTAAGAAAAATCATTTAGTTTCAATCGCACCAAGTAGTCTGCATCTACAAGATATTGCCGGATACAGCCATCTTCTTTGAAAGGCAACCAGAAAATGACTTCAGCTGGATGACAGCCAGTCGATGGGCGAGACTCGAGAATGGATTATGGAGACTATTTGCCGGCTTGTGCGATTTCCAAGAGGATGTGCGCCAACTGAATACCCAAATGATGATAGATCACGTCCAAGTCTCGGTCAGTGCGCAAGAAGAAGTGCTGTCGGTAGCACAGAAGCTATTGCAAGATGGGAGTGCATCGTCCCAGAATGAAATAGCTTTGGGAATTGTTCTTAAATATATGTCACAAGGGGACTCACCAAACCGAATTACCGCACAGTCAATAAAGCGCAGGCACGTCGACAATGTTAAGAAACTCCAACTGGATAAAATAAGCGATACGGTCAAATCGAAGCCTATTGATTCTAAAAAGAAGCCAGCTTCAGGGAACAGGTGAAGATTATCGCAAAGTTTTATGAAATGTTAAACTAACTCAATAAATATTTGGACAGTCATCCCGAAAGCATCACTGGCTCTAAAAAGAAGGATGATGAACAATCAAACCGAAAACAATCAGGAACGACAAAGATAAGCAAAAAAAATAAGCGTCGATCCATCTCACAAGATAGTCACATTGCCAAAGGCTCTTCGAACAAGGATCTTTCCGTCAAACGTTCAAATAGTCCGTCATCATGGTAATATATAATTAACTGTTTTTAAATATGTAGTAGTTCACATTGTTGTACCAATTGCAGCATTTCCAAATGTCGTCCAGTCCGTTCCTTGATGAGGCCCGGACGTTACGATGAATTTGTTATGGGGTACTTCTAACACCAATACTTCGTCTATATAGAAATCTCAGTATGTATCTAATTCTTGGCCTACACTTTGCAGTGATAAACCAATGGGCAAGGCAAAATCAAAGAAAGCTGAAAGTAACTTCGATTCTAGTTCTGGTAAACCAAAAGCCAATGGAATTGAAAACAAAGGGAAATGTAAACAGTTCGATGAAGTATTTTCTTTGAGTATGAATTCCCTCGAAAACCTCAACAACATGCTTGACAAACCTAAGCCGCGTGTAGTGGATATCCTGTAAGTAAAAAACTCAGTTAATAAGATGTTTAATTAAAAAATTTTGAATTTTAGTCTGTTTAAGGATATGAACGAGGCAGATGTCCTGGATACGTTTGAGTCCTATCGTGTAGACTTTGATCGTTTATTCCAAGAGCGTGAGCACAAGTTTCAAACCACGAGCTATAAGGGAATCACTCACTGCGATATATTAGATATTCTAAGTAAACAAATTCGCAATAGCATGATTAAAAAACTAGGAGATTTATATAGCAAAACAGGCGTAAGTTGGCTATAATAAGCTTAAATATGTTTCAACATTTACATTTCTTACTGCCAGCCACATGGAACACTCGTCATCAACGGCCTTTTGCCGCTTTGGATAATCCGTCTGTTTATGGACAGATATAAGTTTACACAGGATGACGCAGTCCGTCAAATTTTGGATCAGCTCAAATACCTCACCTACCTTAAAGCCGTTAACAACGAGCCGTTCAGCTCGGATTTGAAAGACTGATCGCCGGCCAAAATTAATTCAATTGTCTTTTACAATTCTTTTATTTGGATTCTGTGTGTACTCGTAGTGTTTATATATATAAATATTTATATCGCAATTAATTAATAAAAATTCAATTTCACATTTATTGGAACAATTTGAGCTGTCGCAGGGAACCCTTCCTGTTTGGTTTTTTATAATATTGTGTAACGAAATTGAAATTGGCTTACTTAAAACTAAACAGGTGCCTAGAAAGAAGTACTGTTGATGCAACGGTAGTGTGAATGAACTCAGTCTGTCTGTCAGCCGCATGCCCCAAAACAAATATTTACAGAATTCAAATATGTGTAAATGGGTATTGATCGTTGGTCATGTGGGATGTGTGGACCTAGAGCTTAGGGCTCATCATGCTGTTGCTCTTCATCGTCCTCGTCGGCATTCGCAATCTTCTCACTGCTGCCTGTCTGTGTCTCATCGACATCGTCATCATCTTCCTCATCATTCTCTCGATGCTGTCGGCAAAGCCTGCGGTCTCCTGCAGCATGTAGCCGGAACGTAGTGTGGATGTGCGGAACATCATAACGGCCATATCCTTGGCGGTATCGTCCGCCTCATCGGCTTCAACGCGACGCAACAGCTCACGCATTAGTGGATGACGTGGATTAATCTCTAAAGTCTTCTTCTGGTTGAGATAATAGCTACGCTGAGGATCATCAGCCTTTTGATGGGCATTAGACATTGATGAGTCCCTCGGCACCAAAATTTATCAAATAGGAGCTCATGTTGAACCAACTAAAATTCCAAGCCAGCCACGCTTCACCGTCGACGGCGGGAAAGCAACCAATCGACCTGATAAGCGCCATATAAGCGGTGTCTTTCGCTGGCAATGGATAGAGCTGAGCGTTGAGGAAAGCGTTGTAGAATTGTTGTGCAATTTTCAGCTCAGCTCCATAGCCCAGATCCGCAGCGAGCATTGAGTTTGCCAGCAATAACTACTCGGCGACATCGGCCAGTGTGTAGACAATGTCCATGAGATTGCTACGCTTGTGCTGTGTCTGTCGCTCCTGTTTTACATTTTCCCAGTTGCCACAAGCATACTCATAGAAATCATCGCATGGCGCCACACTTCGATTCATATAGCTTTGCATTTGTGCTGAATACGATTTCAAAAAGTCAGCATTGTCGTCCGTTATCAAATTCTTCTTATCTATCTCAGGCCCTGATGTGGACGCTTCGGAATCCGGCTCTATGGTTGGCATTGCTGCACACATGACCAACAGGGTGCTGAGCACAATCCATGAATAGTGTTTTTGAATCTCAAGCATTTTTCATTCATTACGGTGATTACACCGTATTTTATTTAAGTACGTAGTAATCAAGTGATTGACTTTAATTAATAATGAAAGCAACTTGCGTACGCGTTTTGTCTTGCAACTTTCGCACAACTGCTTTATTCAGAACCTCATTTAAAACTGTCAGAAACACAAATTTGCTGGCTTCAGCATTTGCGCCTTGGCGCTCTCGCTTGTGATTAACCGCAGGGGAATGCTTATATTTTTTTTACTAAGAGTCGATGATAACGAATTTATTAAGTCGCTAAATCCCAAAACATGACCTATTCTGAGTTTAATTGATAATGTTATGTGTTTTGCCATATTCGCAATTTACAGCGCGCTTAACCGTTTGAAATATAATTTTGCACTTTTCAACACTTCACTGTAGGTGCTTCTTGGCTTGCAAGCAACCTTTGAAATCAACCAATATTTTCTTATAGACGAAATTAGTAAATCATGAAAACCTACTGGCAATTTATTAGATTTATTGGATAATGGCTGACGACTGAAAAGATATAATGCTTTCATAAAATATTTTAGTATATTATTTGCGTCGCTGAAGTACAATCATTCTTATAATTTGTTTGCAACTCAGAAATATGCCAATTGTTGTCTGGCAGATTGTAAATACTAATTTACAGCAAAATTAAAACAAAAATCTTTTAACGCCAGACGAATTCAGATAAAATTAAAAGTTAATTTCAAGGAAGGCAATAACTCTCTATACAAGATACGAGCAAAGCTTATTTTGTTTGCATATATGCAATTCTTAATTGTTTTGTATATTTAAGTTTTTTACAATGAGATAACAAGTATTTATTATTTTGTGTAAATCATCTTTGAATTTTGTTAACAATATTACACTGATGTTAAGGGAAAAAGGTTTTGACTTTATATGTTAAAATATTTTCTCTGAGATGCTTACTGAATATATGTGATCAGCATACTATGCTTAAAAAATGCATATCAGTATGGCAACGCCATCTTGTTAGAGTAAATTGCATGCTTGTGTTTGAAAAGTGCTTGGTGTAAGGATGTCATTTTCAAGCGTCGGAAAACATCGCGTAGTACTACAGCAATATAAAGTGAGTTTCAGTTAATTTATTTAATTCTCTAATAACTAAGAAAAATCATTTAGTTTCAATCGCACCAAGTAGTCTGCATCTACAAGATATTGCCGGATACAGCCATCTTCTTTGAAAGGCAACCAGAAAATGACTTCAGCTGGATGACAGCCAGTCGATGGGCGAGACTCGAGAATGGATTATGGAGACTATTTGCCGGCTTGTGCGATTTCCAAGAGGATGTGCGCCAACTGAATACCCAAATGATGATAGATCACATCCAAGTCTCGGTCAGTGCGCAAGAAGAAGTGCTGTCGGTAGCACAGAAGCTATTGCAAGATGGGAGTGCATCGTCCCAGAATGAAATAGCTTTGGGAATTGTTCTTAAATATATGTCACAAGGGGACTCACCAAACCAAATTACCGCAAAGTCAATAAAGCGCAGGCACGTCGACAATGTTAAGAAACTCCAACTGGATAAAATAAGCGATACGGTCAAATCGAAGCCTATTGATTCTAAAAAGAAGCCAGCTTCAGGGAACAGGTGAAGATTATCGCAAAGTTTTATGAAATGTTAAACTAACTCAATAAATATTTGGACAGTCATCCCGAAAGCATCACTGGCTCTAAAAAGAAGGATGATGAACAATCAAACCGAAAACAATCAGGAACGACAAAGATAAGCAAAAAAAATAAGCGTCGATCCATCTCACAAGATAGTCACATTGCCAAAGGCTCTTCGAACAAGGATCTTTCCGTCAAACGTTCAAATAGTCCGTCATCATGGTAATATATAATTAACTGTTTTTAAATATGTAGTAGTTCACATTGTTGTACCAATTGCAGCATTTCCAAATGTCGTCCAGTCCGTTCCTTGATGAGGCCCGGACGTTACGATGAATTTGTTATGGGGTACTTCTAACACCAATACTTCGTCTATATAGAAATCTCAGTATGTATCTAATTCTTGGCCTACACTTTGCAGTGATAAACCAATGGGCAAGGCAAAATCAAAGAAAGCTGAAAGTAACTTCGATTCTAGTTCTGGTAAACCAAAAGCCAATGGAATTGAAAACAAAGGGAAATGTAAACAGTTCGATGAAGTATTTTCTTTGAGTATGAATTCCCTCGAAAACCTCAACAACATGCTTGACAAACCTAAGCCGCGTGTAGTGGATATCCTGTAAGTAAAAAACTCAGTTAATAAGATGTTTAATTAAAAAATTTTGAATTTTAGTCTGCTTAAGGATATGAACGAGGCAGATGTCCTGGATACGTTTAAGTCCTATCGTGTAGACTTTGATCGTTTATTCCAAGAGCGTGAGCACAAGTTTCAAACCACGAGCTATAAGGGAATCACTCACTGCGATATATTAGATATTCTAAGTAAACAAATTCGCAATAGCATGATTAAAAAACTAGGAGATTTATATAGCAAAACAGGCGTAAGTTGGCTATAATAAGCTTAAATATGTTTCAACATTTACATTTCTTACTGCCAGCCACATGGAACACTCGTCATCAACGGCCTTTTGCCGCTTTGGATAATCCGTCTGTTTATGGACAGATATAAGTTTACACAGGATGACGCAGTCCGTCAAATTTTGGATCAGCTCAAATACCTCACCTACCTTAAAGCCGTTAACAACGAGCCGTTCAGCTCGGATTTGAAAGACTGATCGCCGGCCAAAATTAATTCAATTGTCTTTTACAATTCTTTTATTTGGATTCTGTGTGTACTCGTAGTGTTTATATATATAAATATTTATATCGCAATTAATTAATAAAAATTCAATTTCACATTTATTGGAACAATTTGAGCTGTCGCAGGGAGCCCTTCCTGTTTGGTTTTTTATAATATTGTGTAACGAAATTGAAATTGGCTTACTTAAAACTAAACAGGTGCCTAGAAAGAAGTACTGTTGATGCAACGGTAGTGTGAATGAACTCAGTCTGTCTGTCAGCCGCATGCCCCAAAACAAATATTTACAGAATTCAAATATGTGTAAATGGGTATTAATCGTTGGTCATGTGGGATGTGTGGACCTAGAGCTTAGAGCTCATCATGCTGTTGCTCTTCATCGTCCTCGTCGGCATTCGCAATCTTCTCACTGCTGCCTGTCTGTGTCTCATCGATATCGTCATCATCTTCCTCATCGAACTCGATTTTTTCGTCTTGTGAGACGCCCAGAGTTTGGCGCATCATTCGCTCGATGCTGTCGGCAAAGCCTGCGGTCTCCTGCAGCATGTAGCCGGAACGTAGTGTGGATGTGCGGAACATCATAACGGCCATATCCTTGGCGGTATCGTCCGCCTCATCGGCTTCAACGCGACGCAACAGCTCACGCATTAGTGGATGACGTGGATTAATCTCTAAAGTCTTCTTCTGGTTGAGATAATAGCTACGCTGAGGATCATCAGCCTTTTGATGGGCATTAGACATTGCCAGACGCTCCATGTTACCGGTCCAACCAAATACGCTGGCCACCAAAGCACATGGTGAGTTGCTTAAGCGTTCCGACACCTGAGCCTTGGATATCTCATCCTTGAGAGCCACCTCGCTCAGCCATTTAACCAGCGGTTCGAAAGTGGCTTTCAATGCCTCAAACTTCTCTTTACTCTTCTCGGAATCGTTTAGCTTGAAACCCTCCTTGGCAACATTTTGGAATTTCTTGCCATCGAATTCGGGCAGTGCCGAGATGCAGTATTCGTCAACGGCCTCGACGAGGTAGAGCACCTCATAGCCCTTGCTCAGCAGACGCTCAACGAACGGCGACTTCTCAACCTCGGCACGATTGGCACCGGCAATATAGTAGATGTGCTCCTGCTTGGACTTCATGCGCTCCACGTACTCGGCCAGCGAGGTGACGCCCTTGCCATTGGATGTCTGGAAGCGCAGCAGCTTGGCCAAACGTGAGCGATTGCTGGGGTCCTCCATGACGCCCAATTTAATGCTGGCGAGCAATAGCAAAGGAGGATTAAAAAACTGTTTATCAATTTATGATAGAATTGTGGTACTTACTTGGTGGAGAACTCCATCCAGAACTTCTCGTACGCGGCCTTGTCAATCTTCTTGATCATGTCAAGCACTTTGCGCACCAGCTTCTTCTTGATCACCTTGATCAGTTTGTGCTGCTGCAGGGTTTCGCGGGACACATTCAGAGGCAGATCATCGGAGTCGACGACGCCGCGAATGAAGCTCAAATAGTTGGGCATCATATCGTTGAACTCATCCGTAATAAAGACACGACGCACATAGAGCTTTATGTTATCCGATTTGGTGCCGTAGCGATTGAAGGATTCCGATGGCTGAATCTTTGGAATGTACAATAAACTCTTGAAGGTGACCTCGCCTTCAGCAACGAAATGCGTTTGGATGAGGGGTTCGCTCGAATCCTTGGTGAGACTCTTGTAGAAAGCATTATATTCCTCGTCGGTGACGTCGGAGGGTTTGCGGGTCCAGATCGGTTTGCTATCGTTGATTAACAGCCAATCCCAGATGGTCTTGGACACCTTTTTGGTCTTGGGCTTGCCCTCGTCGGTATCCTCCTCAACCTTGACATCATCATCAGCATCCTCGACATCATCTTCGGTCTTCTTAGTCTCCGTAACGTCATCCTCAATGGGCACCTCCTCATCAACAGTCTTGCTGGACCACATCATGATTGGGAAGTTGATGAACTGTGAATACTTGCGAATTAGATCGCGCACGGTGTCCTCTTCCAAAAAGTCTTGGGCCTCATCCTTAAGGTACAAGGAGATGATCGAACCACGCTTTAGGGTATTGCCACGTGGATCTTCTGTGATGCTGAAGCTATTCGCATCCGACTCCCAGACGTACTGCTTATCATCGTTGTGCTTGGTGGTGACCACTACACGATCAGCGACCAGGAATGCCGAATAGAATCCAACACCAAACTGTCCAATCATATCATTCATGTCCAGACCATCTGCTTTGCTGGGATCCTGCATTTTGGCGAGGAAATCGGCAGTACCAGACTTGGCAATTGTCCCCAAATTATTGATGAGATCCTGATGTGTCATGCCAATGCCCGAATCGAGAATATGCAGCACTTTGTTCTCCTTATCGGCCTTGATGCGTATAAGCAGCTCGGGATTGCTATCGAGCTCCTTATTATCTGTTAGCGCCAGCAGGCGAATCTTGTCAATCGCATCGGAAGCATTCGAGATCAGCTCACGCAAAAAGATCTCCTTATTGCGATACAGCGAATTAATAATCAGCTTCATCATGCGATTCACTTCCGTTTGGAATGTAAACTTTTCCGCCTGCAAAAGCCAATAACCAATTGACATAAGATCATATTTGAATAAGTTAGACACGTCAGAAATATTTTCTGACAACAAAAATTATTTGTTTATAAAAATTATAATAAATATGTTCGTAATTGTTAAAAGTTCAATGATTTTTATAGATCAATTAATATCTGGCATATGCAAAATTACTATATCCGAAACAAATGTCTTAAATTTTAAGTTTTTTAACCAATGCTTCTCAAAAGTTTTTAAATTTGTTGTTTCAATTTTTTCTAACGATTATACCCATTCTTAAGGTATTATAATTTTAAAGCTTTAAGTCTATAATACGTTGCACTTATAATTGACGTGGTAAATTTCCATGTGTGCATTTTATTATCAATGGAGGGCGTAATCATATAGAGAAGGTGGTTTGTAGGCGAGCGTATGTGTCTATGTTTGTGTGTATGTGTGTGTTTATGCATGTGTAAGTGTACAGACCTTTTCGCGTATTTCTTTCAGTTGAGCCACATTCAGTCCGTCCAATTGAACAGCTTCTTCTTCGCGCTTAAGCGTTTCGGCATCTGTGGAACATCAGTAGAGTCAGATGCAAATGCATTGGTATTAGTGAATTTAGATAGCAACGGTAAAATCTTAACGCTGACGTGTACCAAAAGCGCAGAAGAGAATAATAACTTACAGAAAAAAGGCGTAAACAAAAATATTGGGGCTGCTGCTTACCTGTTCTGGAACCTTCTTTAAAGGAGCCCAAATTCAAATCAATTGTTTCAATGCCATCTTCAACAGGACTCTTTTCAGCCGCAATTTGAGTTATGCCTACGAGAAATACAAGTTTTTTAATAAAAATGAGGTTAAAATGCCGGCTGTTTAAAGCGTGTCATTGGCATTAAAACAAACCTGCTAAAAGCAAAATGCTCAGAAGTAAAAAATTCCTCATAATTTTTAACAAATTTTTCTTAAAGGGATTGAAAAATGGGTATTTGCCTAATGGCCACGTCACTAACAGGCGTCCACCAAGTTTATTGTCGAGTCCCGTCACAAACCGACCGACCGCTTTTCGCACACAAAAATGACGCCGTTTTAACGCATTCAGGGCATATAAATAAGACGCGCAGCGTTGCCAGAAAGTTGAAACTACTATTTACACCTAGTATTTTACAGTTCCAACAATGACGATCAGTATTTTCACAAGTATGATATATGAAACAACAGATATTTTTGTTTGATGTGAGTGAGCTAAAAGTAACATAATAAAATAATATGTTTGATCTAGTGTGCTCTCGCTCAGTTCTGCGGTTGTCAGCTTACAGTAGAAAATGCGTTAATATCGATAGTATCGCGAGCTGCAGAAACACTCGATAACATTAGGGCACAAGCTGTTTTTGACATTCCTCTTCATCTGCTTTTTTCTCACATGCTAACATACACATACACACACACGTGCACAGTGAACTAGAGTTTAATAGTTGGCCATTAAACTGAATGGTTTTTTTTTTTACAAATTATTTAACATTTGCGTGAGTTATCAAAATAAACAACAGTTGACTAATTTTTAATTTATAGTATTTATCGTTAAGTACACATTTATTAGAATGCGCCACGGCAGCAGAGCAACCCAGTGACAGCAACAACAACAACATCAGCAGCAGCAGCAGCGAGAGGCACTTTAGCAGCAGTAGCAACAAAATCGGCAACATTTCATTATTGCTCGTCTTGCGTGGAGGTGGAGCGCCCCGTCAATTATAGTTTCGCATAGTCGTCTTATATATATATTATATATATATATATATCCTCATACAAGCACATCCATCAATCGGGCTGTTATACAACATATAAAATTACAAGAGTGCGAAAGGGAGTAAAGTAAACTTTACTAGAATTTACGCCGGCAATCGATGCGTAGTTGTCCTTCAACTTCAACCCACAGTGTATTTATAATTCATACAGCAACACCATAAATACGCGATTGTGTCAATGTATTAGTGTTTCAGTGAGTGTGTGTGTGTGTACATTTTTGTATAATTGTAAGCAGTATCATTAACGAAACGGGTGCGTTCTTGCTAGCTTATCAGCTGCTGGCAGTGCTTCAAAGCTCGCAGCGAAAGTTGGAGTTCGACCAACAAGAGGCAAAGACATCGAAATCATTGGACACACAGAAAACGAAATTCTATCCGAGATTTTGGAAACCTAGCAGAAACTCCCAAACACAGACTAGGAGCAGGAGCAGGAGGCAACGCCATGAATATCGACGATTACGAATCGCTGCCAACAACCAGCGTCGGTGTAAACATGACGGCTGGTGCTTTAGCGGGTGTATTGGAGCATGTTGTCATGTATCCTCTGGACTCTGTAAAGGTGAGTATATGCGTCTGCATAAATATGCGTGTGTGTTCAACGAAAACATCTACATATGTAATAGAAGAAGTGCATAAACATAGCGCATTTAACCTCACAATTGCGCATATCTTTTTGTTTGTGTGCGTGTGTCTGTTTTTCGCCTTATGCTTGTATTTATCGTGATGTAATTCTTTAATCTTTTGACCATTAAACGCTGCGCGCGTTGCTAGCCCAGCAAATATGATGTTTTTTTTCATTATATTTTGTACAGAAGCAGCTCAGCTGGTTCAATGTTTTTTTTACTGTAATTATGCTTATCGGAACACGTTCTAGATAAGATTAGCCACCAACCACTCCACTCACTTTCCCAAAAACTCCTGATGACTGGCAGGTAGCTAAAGATATATTCTAATTGCGACTTTAGTTAAAAAATATGTAATATGATACTAATGCCCATATGCCGGGGCGACTGTTTAATTTCACAATTAGCGTTTATATATATATATATATATATAAATAAAATCTAGATATATTTGCCCAACAATCTAATTTGTTTTAAAATCCGGAATACAACAACGACGCCGATCTTCGTAACGAATTACACTGAATATTGCTCTGTATTGAATACGCACATGCAGATTCAGATACTGATACAGATACCTCCATTTATGTACTTTATATATATACTATTATACCTATGTACTTTTATAAGTAACTGTGTATGCGTGTACTTAATTATGGAACCCGGCATTCGTAGTCGTCACGTCGATATTTGCGCATATATTATATACACATAGTATATATACATATACAGTGCTGTACAATACAATATGCAGAGTATATATATGTATATATATATATATATATATTCGAGAATGCACTCGGCAGACCGTCAGATTCCTGCTTTAAAACAAAAAAAAATATACTCGCTTACTTTGGGTACCCGAGCGTTTATTGATTTTCTCAACGACGCATCGAAATGTACAATTTTTGTCAATTGTCAATGTCATGTTGTTATTATTTTTTATTGCGATCCACATTTGATGGGCAGGTGACCAATTAAATGCCAATCTAAAGTTAGACAGGGATTCCCAAAGTCTTCCAGCAAGCAGACGAGTAATCATTTTCTATTCTGTATATAGACATCCATAAGTATTAATTGTGACGCTGGCGAGCTAATTCCTATACGTATCGCCAATAACAACAACCACTACTACAAGTGTAGCGAGAAAAATGCTTAATTGAGCTACAATTAAGCATACTACACTGTCTTATGTTTTTTTTCCCCCTCCTGTGATTTAATTAATATTAGTATATTATACTGATATACTTACTTTATTGGCTATTGATTGTGCTTATCACAAGAGCACTTTGTATCTTTCAACCGGTATCTCCACTATTCGCTGTGTGGTGGCAAAAATCATTGCCAATTTGTGGTTAGAAACTAGCAGATTCCATTGTGAACTGTTTCGATTGATCATCATCATCATCGACACATATTTCCAGTCGTATTGACTTGGAAATGTTTGAATTTCATCACCTTCGCGCCTTCGCGCTGACACTCATCTTGTGCCAATAGCGGGCGTATATATAAATATATATATATAATATTTAATTGATACTTTGTAGACCACACTCTAACTTACAGATATATATATATATATATATATATATACGTCGCATTGTCGTCTGAATAATAGATAAGTACTAAATCACTTTTTATTGTCAGATTATCTTATCTATCATTCGCGTAGTATTCGTGCCAGATGTATGTGTTTGGCCACGTCTCTGTAATTTAAAACTTGAATGCTGTTTATTACATGCCAAGCCCACAATTTTTGCAAAAACATAGAGAATTTTATTTAGTATATTATTATTTGAATCATCTTATGTATTATTATTTGGTCGTATTTTTTTTTTTTTTTTAAATAACTAATCTGATTTGTTTGGGCGAGATTAGATTCTTAGTATGTGGTAACTTTTACTTAATTGATATCAGTAAATAAGTCATTAGTTTTTTTATTTATAAAATAAAATAAAACAACCAAGCAACTTGAGTAGGGGATACACTTCAAAGTTGCGCATCAACTCATGTCATGTTTTCGCAGAATTATTTTTATACGGATCTGTAAATGGGTGCATGTAAAGATTATATTGTTCCACTGAATGCAACACATTTATTTAAGATAACTAATGCAAACAAATAAAATACAACAGTTGTGTACCCTTTATATAATTGTAAGATAAAATCGTCTAGTAAAGTTCTTGTGAAATTGAATTGAATCATTTTACTCATATATTTTTAGTTTGCATACACTGAGTAGAAATATGTGTGATATCGGCCACAATAATAGTAAATACTGAAGAATAACCTATTTAAAAAAGGAAAATATATTCTACTAATTGATCTCTAAGAATCACATTTAGTAATTTCTAATTTAATATAATTTCTTCACAGACCCGAATGCAGAGCCTTACATCGCCCACAGCGCATTTAAATATAATGGCCACTTTCCGGAACATGATAACCCGTGAGGGACTCATGAGGTAAGTAATCGAAGTCATAGCTTTAACAGAATTCTAACTAAATAATTCTATGTCCTTCTGCTTAGACCCATTCGTGGAGCAAGCGCTGTCGTAATTGGCGCTGGACCCGCGCATTCATTGTACTTTGCGGTCTATGAAATGACAAAAGAAACGCTGACGCAATTTACATCACACAATCATTTGAATTACGGTGCGTAGATCTCATCTAGCTCACATCTCAGCTACCGAAATCCATCCAAAATGTTAATCTTGATGAATTGGTTCTTTGTGCTTTAGTGTTGTCCGGCGCTTTGGCCACGCTAATACATGACGCCATCTCCAATCCGACGGAAGTGCTCAAGCAGCGCATGCAAATGTACAACTCGCCATATACCTCGGTCGTGAGCTGCATGCGGGACGTTTACAGGAAGGAGGGCATGAGCGCCTTCTATCGCTCCTATTCCACGCAACTGGTCATGAACATACCATATCAGACCATTCACTTTACCACATACGAGTTTCTGCAAAATATGGTGAGCTTTCCATTAAACACCAAAATAAATATTTATTATATTTAATACGCACAATTTTGTTGTCAATTCTTAAGGCTGATAATAGCAAACGAAGTTCCTTAAAAATCAGCTAAATTTTTTATTACAGTAGATTTTTTAAATAAGAGAATGTAAGTTCCTATAAAATTCGAAAGCTTATTTGTAGTTGTTCTATTTGAGTTTATATAAACTATAAATTGAATTCATTAACAAGTTGAATAACCTTTTAATGATGTGTATTTATTTCGATTGCTTATTTGATTTAATTAATATTTTTCAGTTGAATGTGGAGCGCAAGTACAATCCAGTTGTGCATATGGTGGCCGGTGGGGCAGCTGGCGCTGCAGCAGCGGCAATCACGACGCCACTTGACGTTATGAAGACGCTGTTAAACACACAGGAATCGGGACTCACCAAGGGCATGATTGAGGCCTTCAGAAAGGTTAGTATAGCAAATGGATTAGTTAGTTAGTTGATGTAAAGCTAATGGTTTTCAATTTGTAGATTTACCGGATGGCCGGTCCAAGAGGTTTCTTTAAGGGCATGACGGCACGCGTGCTGTATTCAATGCCCGCCACTGCCATTTGCTGGTCCACGTACGAGTTCTTCAAGTTCTATTTGTGTGGTTTGAAGCCGGAAGAGTACAAATCGTCAATTACGGGCCGGTCTGGGCTGGCCAAACCTGCGCCAACAATCGACTATGTGCTGCCCAAGAGCGAAGCCAATGAGCAGATTGAGGAGACGACGCCGGAGCCGGGGCTCAAGGATGCGGCATCGTTGCATCCAACACCGCCAACGGTCAATGCGTCCGGTGCAATTAAAACGGTATGTGAGCTATCCACGCGCACTGCTGCGCCAACCATCAACATGCACACGAGACATACGGAAGTGAAGAGTCCGTATGAGCGGGGCTTCTCTAGTACGTAAGATGGGCGTGGACATGAGCGGGGCCAGTGTTCAAAGGCACGTTATTGGCATCGACTAAAACATAAACGTAGCTTTTAGTTAGGAGCATGGGACGGAGCACTTGTTAAATATCCATTTTGGCGGCGGATGAGGAGAAGACTGCGATGGTGGATCGAACACGGCGTTTGAAACGCTTGTCGACCACCATTGCCCGTCCGTCGCCCTTCGTCTTTGCTGATTATTGTATGAATACTCTGCGCGGAGTCGGTGAGAGAGTTTTATCACTTCAGAGTCGGAGTTTAAATTGTAGTTGTTGTTGTGCACAAAACTCTCGCTCTCAGACACACTTACGCAAACAATCAGCACACAGCTGAAAACACACACAAAATCACACACATAAAATATATATATATATATGTATATGTTTATGTATATATAAATATTTATATATTATATACACACAGACTCTTTCAACAGGCATCTGCGAAAAAAATTATTGTTAAAAATACTGGTAATAATATTGTATCTATGTTAATTGAGAAAAATTAGAGAACCGAACCTACTTGTAAAATACTATTACCTTAAATTATGTATTACTCAGATGATTTTTTTTAAACAAATTTAAAAGTTTATCTACACATATGAATATATATTTATGTTTATGTTGTTAAATTAAATCAAATCAAAACAAAAGCGCAAAGCAAACAACAAAAAAAAAACCAAGAATAAAATAATAAAATGTTTTGCAAGAAACAATTTTGATTTGTAATCAAATTACAATTAAAAAATAACAAAAATGCAACACAATTTAAACTGTTAAAAACTTCAATTAGTTTCGATAAACGCAAGTGTAAACTGCTTATTATATTGTACCATATTGTATGAGGCAATCCGACCTTTGCCCCCTCGCTCAGGACTTTTCCCAATCGCCAACAACTGGCTCGGCAATTGATTGTGATCCTTAGTTGTTAAATTTATTTTATATATATTATGTCCATGTACCAGTTAATCAGACGCATGCTACCATCTGTTATTGATCTTTACACCCTTAAGTACTAAAATTTTTAGGCAATACCAAAGTAAAAAAAGAAAGAAAATCGACACAATCAAATGCCAGAGCTGGCAAGCGATTCGTCTAGCTTCAGCTTCAGCTTCAGCTCCAACGCCTGAGAATCGGATTATACAGCAACACACATGATTATGTTTATTGTTTGTTATTTTTATTTTTACATATATACAACTATGTATATATCAAAATTATACAGTATGTATATGCAAATATAAATATTGCACTTGATATTTGTAACTGTAAACTGTAGACCTAAATTTAACACTTAATTGTTAAACAATTCAAGCAAACAAAAGATCAAACAATGGAAACCCAAACGCATTAAACGGAGAAAAGAATACTTGTTTTATCCCAAATGCAAAAACAAATGCTGTTTATTTTTTTGTGTACATTTATTACATTTATGCATGCCACAGATTCCAGATTGTTATTATTTTTTTTTTTATTTCTAGCCAGACCAATTTCGGTTACTTATTATAATATTTGTTTTTTTATACATGTGGTAAGCTAGGGTGCCAGCTAGAGTATTGAATCCAGGCCACGACGTCGCGAACGCTGCGACAAAAGTGGACGTGGCTTGTAGAGATCATCGTTGGAGTAGCGCTGTTGCTGGCAGAGCTTATGGCCAAGTCGCCGTGTGGTCCGAACGTCTGTAAATTGCACATGATCAACAAATTAATGAAAAACTAAGCAATTTATAAAATACGCAAATGAGATTAATGGACAGCTGATGGAGATAGATATGTCGTTAGCTTACCCAGGTTAGAGCTGTAAAGAACAAGATATGGATGTGCGTGCTTATGGATTTATATGATTTGCATGTAATGCGAGCGGAAAGCATGTAGAAAGAAGATAAGTCTCAAATATATTTAAAAGAACAACTTTCACATGAATGTGGACCAGCAATGAGCATTATTGCGATGAAAAATCAGCTATATTTTTGGTTGGCGAAAATGGAATTACCTTTTTCATGTTTCTCCAGTTCTTCGTTCTCTTTGGAATTGACGCTGATCTCGGAGGGCGTTGGCGACGTCTTGGACCCATCTGTGCGACATGTTCGTTTCGCCGGACTGCCGGCACAGCTGCTGTTACTGCCGGCGCTAGAGCTGCTGTTGTGCTTCGACGTGGATGCCTCGCTGCTTAGGCGACGCTTGAATATGCTGCGTCGCGGGTAGCTCGTCTCCTCGCACTCGATCAACACATCGAGTAACTGGCGACGATCCTTGATATGTTGCTCAATTAGCTGCAGTCGCGCTCTGAACTCATCCGCATTGTCCTCGAAGTGGGTAAATGTTTCGCCATTTTCCGTTTCGGGCAAACTCTCCGGTGATTTCTTGCTGATTTCTGATTTAGCGGTGTCAGCACAGATTACTAACTCCTTGGTGTCAGCGACTTTGTTGGGTTTTATTGGCGAATCGCTGACACTATCCGTCACTAGAGGCTGTTCCCTTACGACCTTCATCCCGTCGGTTGTCTTCTTACAATCAGATTTCTTCTCACACTCTGCTGTATTTTCGCACTCAGCTGTCATCTCACACTCAGCTGTTTCCTCACACTTAGCTGTCTTCTCAACTGCCCTCACAACTGGCTCCTCAATATGATCTTCCACAGGATCCACCATAGGCTCATTTGTGATCTCAGGCTGAGCAGCAGGAGGGTCTGAAGCTGTTATGATTGTTTTTTCATCAACTGTTGCTGGAGATTTGGATTTCGAATCCGTTTGTGTAGATTCATTTTTATGCTCTTCCAGCTTTAACTCGCTGTCCAACACTTTTGTTTTGGTCCTTACTTCAGTTGTTATTTTCAGCAATGTTCCTGCGCTGTTGATATCAACAAATCTGACACTCGATTCCTGTAGTATATCGCTAACAATGACCACATTGCTGGCAGCCATCAGCTCAGCAGTTGTCTGATTGCTACTCTGATTGTAATTGTCATTGGTGCAACTGGTTTCCGGGTGCTTGCCATTTTCTGCGGCTTTACTCTCTTTTCTTGACGCATTTGTGGTTTCTATTGGCGGTTTGTTGGAGGAATCGGGTGACTTACCCTCATCATTGGAATCATTGCTATGTCGTTTTAGTAGCTTTGCCTTCTCTTCATGATGATCGTCCTGTGTGATTGCAGTTATTGAAGTCGATGCAGAATTGGAATTGGACTTGTTGCGATCACGTTCCCGATCACGATCACTTCTCTTCGAGGCGGAGGATGAGCTGCCGTTGCCGTTGTGGCTGCGACTGTGATGGCTATTACTTTGACTGTGACTCTCTCTGCTATCCCGGCTTCGTTCCCTGTCGCGGTCCGAACGTGACGATGACGAGTTGGACTTATGTTTCTTGAGCGAAGACGATGAGTGTCGCGACGAGGAACGTTTCGAGGAGCTGGATGATTCATGAGTTCTGCGACTCGACGTAGTTGAAGTGGTGGAGCTCTTGTCGTTTCTCGAGCTGGTACTTGACCTATGCTTCGAACTGGACGAGTGCGATGAGTTGTGGCTGGAGTGTTTCGAGCTGTGAGATTTGTCGCGTTCCCTAGACTTTCGCCGCTGTTTGTCATCCGATCGCGAATGAGAGTGATGACGCTTATCCTTGGAGTGTGAATGCGAGCTCTTCTTGTGTGTTTGAGAGGAGGACGAAGCGGAGGCTGGCGATGTAGTCAAGTCTGCAGTTTTACTTACTCCATCATCCTTAAGCTCATTTGGTGCAATGGGCATTGTTACTGCTGCTGCGGAGTCATCTAGCACCTCTGCTTTCTCTGCGTTTAGCACTTCTGATCGAGGCTCCTGTGGTAGTGGAGGCTCAGTGCCAGCTAAGCAATCTTTGGAATTCTGTAAACCTGGCGCTGAATCCGCAAACGAAGCAAAATAACTATCTGATGATGGCTCGCAGTTGGTCTTTGAAATTTGCTTTGGTTTCGACTCATCTCTCTCTGATGAAATGTTGTTCTCCTTATTTAAATTAGCCGTCACCTCACACATGATGGCATCCTCAATAGACAGGGTTCGCGTGCGACCGTTCGTACTTTCCGACAAAGAATTTTTTCGCTCAGTGCCTGCATAATATACACAAAAGATATTAACTGATGTATCAACAATAGATTATTCTTCACCCTACCCTCGAATGTGATGGCATCCTGTTTGATGTCAAAATGCAGCTGGCGTCCGCTGTTGTCGTCGTTGCCGTCGCTGGAGTTCTCATTGAACTTGGGCATTTGCGCCTCTTCTGATATGGTGGCGGCAATGGTGGAGGTGAGCTCCCCGCTATTGTTGGCGGACGTTTTCTGTGGCGCGTCCATTGAGGTGATGGTCAGGCGACTGTCGCTAGACACCTGTGAAAGCTGTGAGGCCTGCGAGGCGCCCGCGTCTCGCGAATCATTCGCCAGCTCCTTGATATCCTTGATGGAATCTGATGTGTTCAACGATGCGTTGTTGGTGTCTTCCTTAAAGCAGGCGATAGGCTCAAATGGTGGCGAGGCTGCATCATCATCATCATCGAGCAAATCATCAACATCTACACCAGGCGGCAGATCATCGTCCTTGCTGTCATCTTTCAAATCCGACCTGACTGTATCACGATCAGAATCGGGACTGATCTGCTCCAGGTCAGTGGGCAGAAGGCTGGTTGTGGTCTCTACCTTGAGCAGATTGCCGCCATTCATGTGGCTCAGCGGATGACCAGAGTAGGGGGGCAGGGGAGGTGCTGGCAGCAGCGGTGGACGAGGTGGCGGATTTGTTGGCGGCGGTGGAGGTATTACACCCAAATACTTGTATGCAATGCTCTCAATCTTTGGCTCAAATATGGTGGCTACCTTCGGATTGACCACCTGGTCGACGATGTGATCAACACCCTTGTCCAACACTTCAGAGCTTAAAAAAATGTATTAATAAGTTGTAATGAAAGAAGCAATTGAGTATTTAGAATTATACTTACTCAAGCAAATGTTTCCGTAGTCGCTCGCGCAACTGCACCTTGTTTGTGTCTAGTGTCCAATGTTGTTTGGCCAGAAAATCATTGACAGCTGTCTCAACACGATTGCGTACATTTTGATATGCTGGCTTTGTGTCCACGTCCGCCAGACAGCAATTGAATCTAAACTCATCAAAGACGCCCTGTGACTTGACCTCTTCGATGAGAGTCTTTACAAAATTATCCATCTTTTTTGGACGGAATTAAATTGATCAACAATCTAATTTTTATTGTGGAATTTTATGTTTTTTTCTTTAAGAATGTTTTAAGTGTGACCGAAAGCAGAAATTTATAAAAATATTTCAGTTGTTTGGTGCACTAGCAACACTGGCCCTGAGAATATCGATAGCGATAAGTCAGGTGCATAGAAATTTGGCGCAATTCTACTTAACAGCTGCGCTTTTAGAAATCTGTTTTTTCTATAAATTCCGATGTCAATAGCATTTTACTGAAAATGTTAAGTTAAATGTTAAAATGTATGTGCACGCTGCATGCAACCCTGCATAAAAATTTGGCGGAACAAAGCGCTTGGTTGGCTATTAAAAATTATCCGATCCTTAGATGCGAGCTGCACAATTAAATAATTATAATAATGAATTTAAGTGCATCAAATTCATATTTAAAAATGCAAGGAATTGCTGAGGCCACTTTGATTCAAGAGGTTATGGACAATACCACTGCAGGTAACGTCACGCCAGAAGTGGCCAAACGTGAAACTGAATCCAACTCAATGCAACTGCATCGCTTGCCACGGAATATGCAGGTAAAGCAGCGCCTCATCAACGACATCGAATCGACAACGGATAGCAGTGAGCTCTTCACGGAAATCGAACTGCACCAGAGTACAGCAGATCCACAAAAGACGCCAGCGACAGGAAAATCGCGCAGTAAGTAGACCATTTATTTAAAGTGTTTGATTAATTAACATTAATTATGAATGTGCCACGGTAGAAAAACGCGACTTGATCAATCTGCAATCGAACTTGAGTGCAAAATACATTGGCTATGTGAATGCCAACGCGTCAACAGCAGCATCTGAGAGCACTGAGCACCAAATGCGCACAACCCGCGGACGGATTCATGCAACAACCTTAAACAGCAGCAACACCGAGCTAAGCGGCAGAGATAGTGGTGCCTCATCGCCAAAGACTCTGGTAACGGGCATAATGGCGGCTCGGACTGGGGATGCCTATCTGAGTCCCATTGACAAACTGCTGATAAAGAATGGTGCCAACTCACCCAACAGCACCGGCTTCGAGGCAGATGCCGAGGATGTGGCTGCAGTTCAGCCATCGCGCAAGACTATCAAGCGTAAACGCGGTCCCAAGCCAAAGACCAACAAAACGAAACAGACGGCACCCATAGAAATGGAACAGTTACCAACTAATCAGCAGGAGCCCATGGCAACAAAAGGCATCCTAGATAATGTTGAGCAAGAGTTGGTCGACAAAAAGATGGAAGTAGGTGATAAAAATGCCGCAGACAATATCGCTGCACTAAAAACTGAAGCTTTGGAGGATATGGCTGCAGTGCAGCCATCTCGCAAGATTATTAAACGTAAACTCAAACGCAGTCTCAAGCCAAAGATCAACAAAACGAAAGAGGTAGCCGAGACGGCACCCATGGAAACGGAACAGTTACCAACTAATCAGCAGGAGCTGCAGGTGCACTTGGATCAGTTGCCCATAGAAACAAAACTCATCCTAGATAATGTTAAGCAGAAGCAGGTGGACAACATGATGGAATTAGATGATAAGAATGCGGCAGACAATATCGCTTGCACTGCACTGAAATCTGAAGCCATGGCTTTGGAGGAAAAAAATACAGAGAATATAAAGGTGGAGCTGATGTTTGAGATGCCAGAGCTGACTACAACAGAGTTGGAAGCACTGAAAACACCGCCAGATCTTGTAGAGGCGGCGAAAAATAGCGATCAATCTATAAAATCCCCGTCATCGATTAGTTTGGATAGTGCCAAAGGCTTGTCGATAATCACCGATTTGGGCTGGCCCACCTATCAAGTGGGTGATCTGTGCTGGGGCAAACTGTTCACCTACTGCTACTGGCCTTGCATGGTCTATCCCGATGATCTGGGGCAAATTGTAGGCGATCATAACCGCGTGTCAATGGACAGTGTGCCGGAAGCGGTTTCCATTCAGGTGCATGTGCGCTTTTTTGCCGACAATGGACGCCACAATTGGGTCAAATCGGAGTTTATCTTGCCATTTGACGGCCTCAAAGCCTACGAAGAGCTGCGCGTGGCTGTGCGCACCCAGCATGGTCCCCGAAGCGTCAAATACCGCCACATGGTGGCCAAACCTGCCAGACTGCATATCTGGCATCAAGCCATCAATGAGGCCAACATAATCGCCCAGATCCCATACCCAGAGAGGGTGCGAAAGTTTAACGAAATTCACGAAAACAACATGTAAGTAAAATAAACGAATCCAAATTTGTTTTTAAGAGCGTAGCAAGACAGTAAATTGACAAGAAAATGTGATAAAATAGCAAAGGTTACATTTGCGATTGCTTATGCAGCTATATGTATAAAAATTAGGAGTCTCCAGCACAACATTAATACAGTCCCCTTTTCTTTAGGACTTTTTGGTATTTTAATCTTAGATAGTAAGATAATGTGTGGAAAGTTGTTTGGGAAAAGAGAAAGTTCTTGTCCAAAGAAGGGGTTTATCAGCTAGTTGACAATTGGCGCCTGCCTGTCAGAGTTAAAAATCATTAGGCTACTGCGCAACAACAAATTTGATATAAATATAAGAAATATATTTAATATAGGGGCAAACCAATTATGAATTTTCAATACCGATCTTTGAAAACAACTTTATTTTGTTGTTCTGCTAAAATTAACTCGAGACGATCCATTGACGTAAACTTTTTGGCGTGTTGTCTTTGCTTTGCTATGTGAAATTTGTATAAAAAAAACTTTTATATTACGCTGAACAATAACATGCAAATTTGAAAAAATGCTGTTATTCAGTATTTGTTTTAATTTTTTAAGAATTTGCTGTTTTAATGGAGAAACCTAAAAGAAAAATGTAAATCCTCTATTAAAAAGCTATTCTTTATAATTTTATTTAACTAGCTGGTATTAATATTTAACACTATTTTTTATTTATATCAGCTCGCAGAGCAAGCAGAAGCGCAATCAAACAAAGACGGTACGAGGCGGTGAAACCTCTGACGTGGGCAGCAGCCTCTATGATTCTACGGACAATTTGAATGGCAAGCCGCTCGCAGTGCAAATGAGGACTGTGAAACGGGAACGTTCCTCCTCGCCGTTCAGTCCGGCCTTCTCCCCCGTAATGCAAAATCATCAGAACCGAACGAAGCGACGTAAGCTGAGTGGCAGCGTTGAACAGCCAGTGGGATTCGTTCCCATTTCCGAGGCAATGCACGAGAAGCCAATCTCAATGGATTTAGGCGACTGTGAAGATCCCGAGTTTGGGCAGCTGTTCGATGCCATTAAGGAATATGTTATGGTGCAGCAGAATGAGGAGAACAACGACAAAATTCTTAAGGCGGTGGTGAATAACATTTGGTATCTAAAACAGCTAAAGCTGCGCGACCTGAGTCGCAACTTGGCCGATGGCAATGACGATGGTGAGCTCTTGGGCTCAGCTCATGAGCAATCGGAACGGGGGCGGGGCATTCACAAAATGAAACGCCTTTCTAATCGCCTGAAGACAATGGTGCTGCGTCGCAGTCAAACGCCAGTTGTGATGCCATCGCAGCAATTGGCAACAAAAGCAGATGCTACCCAAAAGGAACGCACTCACGCCGAGCCGGAGAAGGTGCGGAAACCAATCGGTCGACCCATCGATGAAGTGATCGAGGATATACTGCTGCTGGATCGCAAGTCCCTGTTTCGTGGTCTCAATCGGGAGCCCATTTGCAAATACTGCCACGAGCCTGGTGGAGGAATACAGCGCTGTTCGCAACAGTGCAACACCTGGTTGCATGCTGCCTGCCTGGAGCAGCGGAAGACTGGAAGCACAAACCCAACAAGAGACCTTAAGCCAATTGCAGCAGCTGTTGCAAGTCAGATTCTCGTGCCGCTTACCAGTTCGTCGCCCATTTCAGACGTAGAGCTATTGCCGAACCACATAACTGGTGATGGCGAACAAACCGAACCGAAGAAGGAACCAATGGAAGCGATCATATGTGTTGAGTGTGCCAGTGGCAAATCGGATATTTGTTGCATCTGCCATCAAAAGGAAATGCCAGTCGCCTCGGTCCACAATGATGGGGATGCACTAATCGTTGCTGAGATTGCTCAGGAATCAACTAAAAAGCTAATAGGCTGCTGCCAACCCATGTGCAACGCCAAATTTCATGCCAGTTGCTGTAAATATTGGCCGCAGGCCAGCATCAGCAACTCATCGCCCACGTCTCGCTGTCCGATGCACGTGTGCCACACCTGCGTCTCAGTTGATCCCTGTGGAAAGTACCAGCTTCTAAACAACTCTAAGCTAACCAAGTGCGTCAAGTGTCCGGCAACATATCATCAGGATTCACGTTGCATTCCCGCCGGCTCGCAGATGATAACGCTTACCCATCTTATTTGTCCCAGGCACAACATTGCCAAGACGGATGCCAATCTGAATGTGCTTTGGTGCTACATCTGTGTGCGTGGCGGTGAGTTACTCTGTTGCGAGACCTGCCCCATAGCGGTGCACGCTCACTGCCGAAACATTCCAATCAAGCCGACCGAGAGCTACATCTGTGAGGAGTGCGAGAGCGGGCGACTACCGCTTTACGGCGAAGTCGTTTGGGCCAAGTTTAACAATTTCCGATGGTGGCCGGCCATCATATTGCCGCCGACAGAGATACCAGTCAATATACTGAAGAAGCAGCATGCTCTCAACGATTTTGTGGTGCGTTTTTTTGGGACCAACGATCATGGCTGGATATCGCGTCGACGCGTCTATCTCTATATTGAGGGCGACACTGGCGACGGCTACAAAAACAAATCGCAAATGTCGAAGTACTACAAAATCGGTGTAGAGGAGGCAACACGCTTCCTCAAGATCATCAAGGCGAAGCGGCTGGAGCTGGCAATTGATCGTTTAAGTGGCAACAAACTCCATCCGCCTCCCTACATTAAGATCAAGGCGAACAAAGCTGTGCCCCCCGTGCGTTTCGTTTTCAGCGAGGAGAACCGGATCATATGCGTATGCAAGCAGGATAGCGAACATCCCTGCGGCCCGGAATCTGGCTGCTTAAATCGCGTGCTCTACCACGAATGCAATCCCAAATACTGCAATGCTGGCAAAAGATGCGAGAACCAATTGTTCGAGCAGCGCAAATCTCCCCGCCTTGAAGTCGTTTATATGAAAGAGCGGGGATTTGGTCTCGTCTGCCGGGAGGCGATTGCCGAGGGTGACTTTATCATTGAGTATGTGGGCGAGGTGATCAATCATGCGGAATTCCAGCGACGCATCGCACAGAAGACAAACGACAGGGATGAGAACTTTTATTTTCTAGGCGTGGAAAAGGATTTCATCATTGATGCGGGACCCAAAGGCAATTTGGCCCGTTTCATGAATCACTCGTGCGAACCGAACTGCGCCACACAAAAATGGACAGTTAACTGCACTAATCGCGTTGGACTATTCGCCATCCAGAACATTCCAGAGGTGAGTCAACTTTTAATTCGCATTATATTGGCACTAATCTTACATTGCCCCATGTAGAATACGGAGCTGACGTTCAACTACTTGTGGGATGACCTCATGAATAATGGCAAGAAGGCCTGCTTTTGTGGCGCTAAGCGCTGTTCCGGCGAGATTGGAGGCAAACAAACGAGGAAGTCAAGGTAAGATCCAGTTAGCCTATGCAATAGGATCCAATACCAATATTTACTTAGCAATATAAAAAATCCATCGCAGGAATCGAAACTGAAGCAAGTGGCACGCCAAAAAGGGATTCGAATCCACGTCGCCGTTCCCAAGAAGAAAGCAAATAGAAATCTGAATTAAAGCACAAAACTGCCAACAACGCATTGGCATCAGAGGCTGCTGGCCACAGGCGTCGTAGTTAAATTAACAATATTAGTTTTTTTCTGTTACTTATTATTTTCGTTTTTTTAATACTTGCCCGTCACCGGATCATGGACACTTTTCTATATGCATACATATTTATTATTTTTTGTAAGTTAAAAAAAAACTATTCATTAAAAAATGATTCATTTTTTTTAATTTAACCTATACATTATATACAAGTAACTCATCAAATTTAACAATAAAATAAGACGGATTTGTTAGTTTTCCACTTCAATACAATACAAAAATTTATTTCATTATTAAATCAGTTCATTATTTTTAGAAATTATATATATATTTATATATATAAAGCGGCCTTTACAACTGCCTATACACAAATATGCTTATGAATTTTCTTATGTTTGTTCAGTTTTTGGTTTATAGTCCATTAGCCTGACTACAGTGGAATAGTAGTTAGGTCTTTGGCATAACTCGTCGAACGTACGTATGTCTAAATGAAAACTAAATATTTACGCCTTACTGTTAAGATCTTAGTTAATGCACAATATAATTAAGCAGATTACTTTACTTTGTAACGTGAGAGAGAAAAATTATGAAAACGATAGAGAGAAAAAACAATATAGATAGGCATATATAAAAAAAACAAAATCGATCGCTTAAGCTGGCAGCTCGTTAAACAATTTTTGGCTAAAATGTCCGGCATTGTAATTGGGCACAACGGCCTCAATCTTCTTGACAATGGTGTTTAGCGATTCGCGGGACTTCTCATACAGAGTGTTCAGGGAGATCAGACGCATGCCTCGCTGGTTGCACACCTCAATCACAGACCATTTTTCTAACAACTTCAGGCAATTGCGCACGGAGTCCGTCGAAATGCTCTCAGCTACAAATGAAAAACAATTCTTATATTTTGGAAATTGAGAAAAAGCTGTAGAAGCACTCACCATATGCACAGCTGCCGCGATTGACTTTCTTGGAAAGATCATTGATAACGAATTTAATGAACTCCGATTCCAGCATTGAGCTGCGATGCAGAATCTGCAGGGCCTGCGCCACAGCCAAATATGTGCTGGCAAAGGGGGCAAGCACCTCGCATATATTGTGCTGCCGCTCGAGCGTATTCTCAGCGAGTAACAACAGATCAGCTGCGTCCTGCGATACATTCATGTAGTCCTCTTCATCCTCGCCCATCTCATAGGCGAGTCTACGCGCTATGCGATGTGCTGACGCCTGGTCAGCAGATTCATTTATCTATATAAATAAAAAACAATTAGATTAGCTTACAAATTAAAAAAAAAATACATCTAAAAATATTGACCTCTTTCTTGCGCAAGCAATCGTTAATGACCAGCTCGTCCAGTTGCTTGTGCAGCATCCTCTCCAATACTTGTGTGGGTTTGTTTAATATAAATTCATATTTATACACCAGACAGTTCTCCAATGCAGTCTCAATAAGTTTGGCCTGCGAGACTCCTATTGATCTCTTACCATCTGTGTCTGTCGACGTAGGCGATGGCAGCAAGGCATGAAATGTGGTCAACAGTATGGAGCTGATGGCAAAGTGCGGCGTCAGCACATTCGAGTAGTACGCCAGTTCAATGAAACTCTCCAAGGTGGGTACAGGACGTATAAGTATGCGTCCTTTTTCGTCACGCGTGCGTGTAACCAATCCTATAAAAAAAAGGTAACGAATAATATTTAGTATTGGCGTGTACAATTTAGGTTAAAGCAGAGCTACCTGTTCCAAGGAGATCGCAAGCATAGCCAATGATATGAGCCGATTCGCCGGAAAAACCCAAATCCTTACAGCCCGCCAACGTGTTGCGCAGATCATCTAACGCAGCAATAATCCGCTGCTCCGTGGCTCCATTGCGGAAACGACTGAGCAGCAAAAAGGCCAACGCATTGGTTGACATCACAGAAGTGGCAGCGGCACAGTCGTAAACCACCTGGCGCGAGATGCTCTCGATAAGATTGCGATGCTCCTCGCATACAACATCCGTTCCATACAGCGATGAAGTTGATTGCGTATGCTGCAGCGTTCTATAGTGAAATTGAAATAAATATATTAGCATGAGAAAAAACAAGAAATAAGATAACGAAATTAAAAGATCCTCTGCAAAGGGTAAAAAATAGACAACTGTCTGTGATTCGTACCTGGACGTCGGCTTGTAGATCTGTGTGCTGCCATCCTCGCGTACAATTTTGTTGTATGAGTTGACGAGTTCGCGTATTGAGTAGGGTTCGTTGAAATCGATGCGCATCAGTCCGTAGTTCGAATTAAGGGCTTTCCAAATGCCCGAAATTGCCTTCCAAAATGTTTCGGGTACCTTCTTTTCGCCCTTCTGTTCACGCACGAAATTACCATCGACCAGCCGCTCATAGTTAACCGAGACAGGCACCAGCAATGCGTCCGGTATGCTGCCATCCATGAACGCATTCACAATCACCGACAATATGCCGCCCTTGGGCATGCACGGTTTCCCGGTGCGCGTTCGTCCGCCCTCGATAAAGAATTCAACATTATGACCCTGCCTGAGGGCGTGCGTTAGATACAAATGAAGGGCGGCCCGATAGAGCACATCCTTCTTGCCCTCGACGGGATCGATCTTGCGCTTGATGAAGAAGGCGCCCAAGCCGCGCAACAAAGAGCCGAAGACGGGTATCTGTAGATTGTTACCAGCAGCCACGAGTGGACTGCGTATATCGTTGTTGGTCAGTATGAATGTAACCAAAATGTAGTCCAAATGGCTGCGATGCAGCGGCACAAATATCAGTGGTGTGTCTGGGGCACGCTGCGAGGCACTCTTCAGCATTTCGATTTGTTTCTTATGTGTGACGACTCCAGATAAGAAGCAAGGCAACAGTTTATAGAGCAGCCATGATGTAACCGCGAGGAGAGTATTGTTTAGCGATGAACCCATATCCTTGAGAATGGTGATGGCTCGCTGTTCCTGCTTGTGCAGTATTTTCTGATATGATATGTCTGCCTTGGAGTCCTCCTCCTCAGCCTGTTCACCACTAATGCTGCGTGCGACCAGTCGATGACCATTTTTTGCATAGCGTTGATCACGTAGCGTTTGCTCGGCAGCCTGTTTGATGGCATGCTTCAAGACGACATCGTTGTGCACAATTTTCGTGACCTGCACATAAAAAATAAGTTTTTATATGAAGGTTAATTGCAATTCATTAATTAATTTTGCTCACCTGTCGGTAATCAAATTTCTCGCTGCGTAAGACTTGAGCCACATAGGGGAACAGGCAGCCCCAATCGTAAATGCTTTTAAAGGGCTTGAGACCACCGTGAGGCGTCAACTGTAGCATATTCTGAGTGCCAATGCCATGCTCGACAGAGTTTTGTGGTTTAGGCTCCTGAACACGCAAGCATTGAAAGTTCAATTTAGAAGCATAAAATATAAACATAATGTGTTTGTGATGCAATTCTCCCGCGCAATTTCGCAAATTGCAATGTCCAAAAAATATGTAACTCATATATGGAAATTAGATGAGTGCTCACCTCAAACCAGCCGCGTATTCTAAACGTATCCATTACAATTATGAGATTTACCTATATGCATAAATACAATTATGTGTTTCAAATCACATTTAATTAAGCAAAGCGCCGGCGAGGCGAAAGCGTCCCGTTTTGTTTTCTTGAGTCTATCGATTAGTTCTGGCGAGACAATCGAATGCGACATTTATGCAAATGGGGCAACTCCGCTCAAATGTCAAATAATAGCAGCGGGGTATTTTTTTACTGAATGAACAGCTTATCGCATTACAGTGCAAAATAGCCGTGTTGTAAGGTAATATATTGAAGGGGTTGCATGAATGCCGAGATAATTTAATAAGCATTTAACACTTACATTTGATGGGCGAAGCGTGAAAAGTATTTCGTTTCCAATGCTATTGAACTTTCCTAGCGATGAACGATAGCTGCTTAAATTCAAATTGGGAAATAAACGGGCGATAATAGCGGGTGCTCTAAAACAAAAGAAATAAAATTATATGTACATTAATGAGTAATTAACTTTATTTACGCATTGCACAAACACAGCAATTATTAATGTTATCAAAACAGTAGTGCAATTTATTTTATTAACGGGAGTTATAACACTGATAAAATGACTATAGTCCAATTTGTAGTTAATTATATTTTTCAAATTCATGAACCTATTATATATTTTTGCCTGATAAGTTTTTAGTTGTACACACAGAAGTTCTGAACTTTGAGCCAACCGCAAAATGATCTAAATGAAAACCAAGAGTGCTTTGTAAAAAAAACAACCAGCAAGCGACAAGGACATCCCTTGTGTATCAGAGTTGCCAGATAGTCAGACAAAGCTTAACAGAATCCGTTAGTTGTGCATAGTAATATAAAAGCGCGTTAAAATGTTTCCGCTGCATTGCAATAAATGTTTCAAGAAACGAGACGAGCACAAGTGGCACTTTCAACTCACTAGTTGCCATCACATTATCTGTACCAGCTGTACACCCAAGGCGACGGATGGCAGAGTATGCCCCGTCTGCAATCGCGACTTTAGGAGCGTCCCAATAGAACGCAACATGCCTGGCAATACTGCTTACTATTTCGAAGATCCAATCATTTTTTTGAAGATGTACCAAAACGTTAGTAAATTTCAGAGCGAGCAGCGTGGATCATATTACCATAATTACTACAAGCAACAAACAGAAATAGCCAACTTGAAGCTCAAGATGCAGGGATACATCAAGCTCGAGGCACAATTGCGCCAGCAGAACGACGTCGAAAAGAAACGAATCGAGGAGCTGCGCAATTATATTTCCTACCATGAGAAGCGCAATGATCCGCCAAACTCCTCGGATCTGTTGAGGGCCACACGCAGGATTTCCCGACTCGGAAATAACACTGCATACAAAAAACCATGCCGTCCTAAACCCAATCCCTCACCCTAAAGGAATTCAAGCAAATGCTCTCTCAGACTATATATTCGGAATAAAAAAGGTTTAAACTTGTAATATTTACTGCTAAAATACTTTAAATAATATATCAATTATGAGATTAATGAACAATTACAATTAAGTCATAATGTGTACTAAAAAGTAATGAAACGTTATTTTGTTTTGTTTTTATAATAAACAAGTACTTTAAATTATGTGTAATATAAATAGTCATAATCTGAAACCATTATCACACAATACTTTCTATATTCTTTAAGCGAAAAAATTAATCAGCTGCTATTATGAACTGAGCTTTGGACCCGAAGTTTATGATTGCAGATTATCTTTACTGACCGATTAAAGGTGTCCACCAAAAATAACAACTGAAACAGGTCGCTAATTAACTGCTTATTTAATATATATATACATATATAACAACATATAAATATATAAAAATTGAATTTTTAGTTACGATTATTGTTGCCAAACGATTCGAACCAGCTTCTGCGCTTATCGCAAAACAACAGCAATAGCAAAAGTGTGTGGAAGGAAAAGCGAGATGGAAATAGGACTAGATGGCGTGACTGCATGCCAACAAAAACGAAAAGGAAAACGAATTGAACGAGTGCAAATGACCTTGTCGCATCCTTAGAATTTACAATAATCTCATCTACCGAAGCATCGTAAAGTCGACTTGCACGTGCTTGATAAGGCTGAATTCAACACCACGCCAACGACACGTTCGGACACGCCGAATGTGAATGCGAGTGCGCAACAAAAAAAAATAATAAAGTTTAAGTGATCAACAATGCCAAAACAACCACCACCTGTGTGACGACAACAAAATCAAAAGCTCCTTTTACAAACAAACGCTGGATAAGAGCTTAAGCATAACTAATTTCATTTACTTTGCTGGACAGTGCGTGCGGGTCTATAAATACCGACGCTTTTGACCATCAGTTTTCAAAAATACACACACAATGTTCAATGTATGTGTGTATATACAATAATGGCCTTTGAGTTAAAGACAGCTAAAACAAAAACAAAAAATAACAAAGAAAACGAAAAACTTTACTTTAAAATTATGTTATATGAGCGTCATTACAATTAAAAAGTCAGTCCTTCTGACCGGTCAATAGTTCGAAGTTCTTTAAAAAAAACATTAGCACACAATTATCATGCGCATTTTACCTATGCAAAAGGCATGGAATTAAAATAAATAACACAGACATAATCTGCTTCATTAATTAAACTTGACAGTTGCTGCTGTTGTTTTCTTTTTGTTGCTGTTCTTGTTAATTTTAACCGGAAAAAGCAACCACTGCCACCGCATGATTTTTGTGGCTTCCTCTATACACGGTACTCACCTAGTCTTGGCGAACACGAAATAGATAACAAGAGCAACAGATGCAACTTCGATGCCACCGAGCAGCGAAATTTCTGCCAGGCACTGGGCAAAATTTAACAGACTCGTTAACATAATGCTGTTTTCGATCTTTCGTCTCTCGAAAATGCCCTTTTTTATTTGGCTGATGCTGACCGGCAATTATAATGACAAGTAATATGGCACGGTGTCGCACAAAGATGCGTCTGCTGTTACTGCTGCTGATATGTACTTTGTGTCTGTCTGTCGCTGGCCGCAATCTTTGCGGAAAAATACGGCGCGCATGGAGAGAAGAGCACTTCTCCTTCTTTTTCTCTCACGCTTTGTGGGATGATGTTGTTTGTAGGGTGTTTACGTCTGTTTCCTCTGAGATTGCCCTCTTTGTCTCACTCACTCACTCTCTAACAGACTGACTGACAGACAGACGCTACGTCCGAGAGTATTGCGTTGTGCTCTACTCTGCTATATAACCAGACATCGTTGATGTCGCGACCCGCAATTTTGCGAGACAACGTTGTTAATATAAAAAAATCGTATGATTTGGATTCTGCGCGCTTTTGATTTGTTTTAATTTCGTTTTATTCTACTTGAGTTCAGATTTTGCATGAATATTTTGATTATCGCACTGATTGTTTTTGCTTTTTAATTACATATAAATGAAAGATAAGCAATTTCACAACTGGTTTTTGTTTAATTATGATTGTGTCCTTTGCTTTGTTGCCGGCTCCTTTGTTATATATTTGTATTTTTAATTCACGCCAATTAAAAAAGCAGCGTGCAAAACGAGCGTAAAAAACGAGACAACCGCTTGCCTCAAGCGCTCACTGCGGAATAAGCACGCTTGCAAATCGTTGCTGTTTAATTAAATGCCAATTAACGTGCGACAATATACGTGTGCGCAGCACAGCGCATATATAAAAGTATAAAAAAAATCTGAACAGGAACGTTGTGCCGCTCTCCGAAGATCAGCATCAGAAGTGTTTCACGAACAGCGGCAGTCCGATGAGAGTATCGATAGGCAACGACTACAATAAATGTTATCAGCTCAAATGAGAAAACGAGCTATTTAAAGATAGCGAGAGACTGTAAGAGCAGCAAAAGAGTGCAACAACTTTGTGCCTAAGACTAAGTGTTTTAATCAGTTTAATAAGAAGTTATTTCCTCGCACTGTATTATTTTATGAATAAAATTCATACAATTTTGTTATTTTATTTTATAAAAAGAATTTTGGCGGCCTGCAACCAACTCGGTTTACTTCTTAGTCGCTGGTTTCTTGGGGGCGACCTTCTTCTTACGGGCGGCGAGCAGCTTAGCGCGGTTAGCAGCAGCCTTTGTGGCGACATTAGCAAAGTGCGACTTGGCCAGCTCCACATTCTGTTTCTTGGCCTTGGCCAAAACCCTGGCAACAGTACGCTTCTCGGCGGCCAAGGCGGCACGACGCTTGAGGACCTCAGCATAAGGATTCAACTTAATCAGCTGACGCACATTGGACAGTGGATTGAGACGGCGCACACGGCGGAACACATGCTTGCGCGGATCGCGGAGCACCTTGCGGATCTCCTCCGATTTCAAGAGGCGCGACAAGTCTGTGTTGGCCATCTTTGGCTGGGGCAGGTTGTAGCCCTTCTTCAGCGTGGAAGGCTTCTTCCAGGTGCCGAAAAGATCATTCAGGCGCGAGAATGCCGACTCAGTCCAAATGACAAAGCGACCCACATGGCCGCCAGGTGCCAGCTTGAGCAGGCTCAGCTTGTCCACGCTAATGGTCTCAATGCCGGGTATGTTGCGGAACGCCTGGCGCAGACCCTCATCCTTGTGGTAAACCACAAGTGGACCCTTGCGGGCAATGCGGCGACGATCGCGCATCGTACCACGACCAGCACGGAAGCGCTGCGACTTGTACACCTGAAGAAAGAGACATTATGATTAGAATCAATTGTTCCGATTTTAAAAGTAGAAATTGTATATAAATATATAGCCCTCCACTGCAAACGGTTGGAGCTTTTGGTCAGGCTACACACGTAACGCCTAGGAGAGCAATTTGATCTAGCAATGCATAATGAAAATGCTCCAACGAAATACCACCAAAGAGACGCATTCCGTTCACATATACATTGCCACAGATTAGTTAATGGGGTAAACGTACCTTCTGGATATCTGCCCAGATCTTCAGGCGACGCAGGAAGACTACAGCCTGCTTTGTCTTCTGCAGCTTCTGCACCTCATCGGAGACGACCAATGGGAACTCGGAGATGCCATCGATAACGTGTCCCTTGGACTGGACCAAAGCTGGCACACCTGAGGCGGCGATAGCCGAGACAAGAGCATAGCGACGCTGATTAACGTTCACCTTGCGGTGCCAGCGACGGAAGGTCTTAGTTGGTGCAAACATGCGACCGCCACGGCACATGTTGCCAAAGGCACCCTGACCGGAGCGATGAGTACCGCCGCCACGGACACGGGGAATACGTGCAACGGCACGGCCAGTACCCCAGGACTCTGCAGATGTCTGGTGACCTGGTCAAAGAAAAATAAAACCAAATAAAAAATTTATTGGATAAACAAGTTGAAGAGATGCGCACTCACCTGCAAGCTCGCTGACAGCATAGGGTTGGCGATTGTTACGACGCATCAGTTGGTGCACCTCGTTGACCACATCCGGACGGATAGGCGCCTTGAACACGGCCGGGAGGCAGATGTTCTTCTCCTTGATTGCCTCGTTTTTATCCGTATAGACGGAGACCAATGGCCTAGCGTTGCCTAAGCTCTGCAAAAACACGCATGCACACAAACACAATTCGAATTAACAAAAATATAAATGCCTAAATATTTAATCACAATGCCACCGCACACTGCAAACACGTGGAGGTTAAGTTGAAGTTTGGGCATGTATATTTTCATGTTTTGTAAACTTTTCGTATGTAAAAGTTTAGATTTTGCAGTTTGCGGCGATAGGGGCATTAATTGGGCACACATTCTCACCATTTTTGCTGATTTTTAGTCCCAATAAATGGTGTTAAATTTTCTGCAAAAGCAGATGCCGTCCTCTTTTTAATAAGAAGAACGAAGAAAGAAAGAGAGCTGCCGGAAACGGCCTAAGAGTGCTGCCAACCGAATTTCAGACTGCACGGTTGCATTTCTGCCAACATGGCGAAGCGACTGTCAAAAGCGAACATATTTTAAAGTTGTACGAATATTTATCGAATGTATGAAATGAATTTTACAACACTTCACACGAAACTATAACAATTAAATTTTCGCATAAAATCAAATAATATTGAATTTAATGGCCGATGAAGTTATTGTAGATGCATTGCCATACATAGATCAAGGGTATGACGACGTGGGTGTCAGAGAATCGGTAAATCAATTACTGTTTCATTCAACCGGCTGGTATATTAATATTTTGTTTGTCTCTGCTGGCAGGCTTTGGCAATGGTCGAGGAGGAATGTCGACGCTATCGGCCCACCAAGAACTATCTGGACCATTTGCCCCTACCGGCAAGTTCACCATTCGAGACTCCGCTAATGATCAATGAATTTGAGCGCATACAAAACCGTTTGCCAATGGAGACCCTATCCATGAAGCGTTACGAACTGCCACCCCCACCATCGGGCAAGCTGTCCGAGGTGTCCGCTTGGCAGGAGTCCATTGAGAACTCGATGGCACAGCTGGAACATCAGTTGGTCCGTTCGTTAAATCTTGAACTGATGCTAGATTACGGCACTGAAGCGTGGAAGTCCTACCTGGAGGTGATCACAGCGATGCAAGCAAAAGCGCAGATCCAGCTGCAGCAACTGAAAAAGGACATGCAGGACGTGAATTGGCAGCGCAAACAGGCGCAGACGCACGCAGGTGAGAAGCTGCGTGCCCTCGAGGCACACTGGGTGTTGCTCGTATCCAAGAACTACGAGATCGAAAACGAATGCGCCGAGCTTGAGCAAGTTGTGCAAGCAGCACGCGAACAACTTGAGCAACTGGTGCCGCCAGTCAAAGAGGTACAGCAGTTGGCACAGACTGAGCACACAAATGGATATGACGCACAGACGGACAGCAATGGGGCCAATAGCAATAGTAGCAATAGCAATGTCAGCCAGAGCAATGAGGTCGAGGAGAACAACAGCGATGGCGACGATGATGATATGAACAACGAAAATGGCGACAACAATGAGGTGAGCGACAATGCTACTGCGGCTGCTGCTACTGTCCAAGATGACGAGGAATGCGCTGAGCTTGAACAAGTTGTGCAAGTAGCACGCGAACAACTTGAGCAACTGGTGCCGCCAGTCGAAGAGGTGCGGCAGTTGTCACACACTGCACAGGCGGACAGCAATGGTGGCAATAGCAATGGCAGCCAGAGCTATGGGGCCGAGAGGAACCACAGCGACGACGACGAATATGACATGAACAACGAAAATGGAGACAACAATTAGGTTAGCTATAGTGCTACTGCGCATGCTGCTACTGTCCAAGATGATGAGGAACCCATGAATGATTCGTAGGTGTTGCTGTAGGATCTTTATTATTATTATTATAATTATAATTTGTACAATTCGAAATACATATATTGAGTCGTATAACAAGCAAAATGCGAATACATTGTATAAATATACGAGTCGTGTGCGTTGTGAGTAGCTCCACCTAGTCTAGTTCAGGATCTAGATCATTAAATCGTATATGTTATGTATATGAATATAATATATATATATATGTGTAATTGTAGTTAAAACAGCTTTTTTCGCTGCCTAGTGAGTCGTCGTATGGCACATTCGTGATACTCTATGGTTATTTATGGCTAGATCTCGCACAGGCCGGAGCGGAGCGGATATGTAAGCTACAAATTGCGGTGGGAGCAGATGGTGGCGGTGGCGGCAACAGCAGCAGAAGCAGCAGGAAAGAGGGAACGTGATATGAGTTACAAAAGACAAGGACGAGTGGAGGAGCCATTCAGTGATTGAGCAGGATATGTGGCAGGCATGTGCGCTACTCAGTCCCGTCGCAAGCAACCTGCATAGATTAACTAATCCTACATTCTACAGCGTCGTCTCAGGAACATGGTCAGTTTGCTGGAAATGGTGACGACGTTGTTGCTCTTGTTTTTGCTCCTGCTCAAGTATCATGTCGCCAATTCTTTGCTCCATCTTCTTAATACGCAACTGATACTTGCGTTTGCTCTGCTCCAGCATCTGGACCAGATTGCTGCACAACAGAGAGATTTTTTTTATTAATTGGCAATTCCAATATTTATTTAATTGTAAGCTTACTGATTTGATTTTTGTAATTCCCTCAAATTGAGATGCATTTGCTCGCACTTCTCATCCGTGGACTTTTGTGTTGCATTCATGTTGAGCAGCGTTTGAATGCGACTCTTTAGCTCTGTTTCGCGACTCAGTGCCTCGACCAGTTGCTGCTCGGTGAGTGCCGCATGTTCGGCCTCCGAGTAGGAGACTCGATTAGTGGCCTGCAGCTGCTTCAGGGCCTCGTGGAGAATGCTGACGCGCTCATTGGCATATTGCTGTTCGCGTTCGGCCTCCTCCTTTTTGGCCTTGAGCTGTTGATTCTGGTCGCGCAACTCGAGCAGCTCCTGCATGATGACAGCCGTCTCCAGGTCGATTGGTGATTTCTTTTCCTTGTCATGCTTGCGCAACTCCTGATCCTTCTCGAGAGCCAAACGTTTCTTTTCAAAGACATCGCTGAACGGTGACTCCAGATTGACTATGGTGTGCTGCACAACAGAGCGTCTGCCCTTCAGTTTGGAGACATGATGACGCAGACGATTGTCGTCATCGCTGCTCCAGTCGCGTGTCGACTTTGGCGCATCATCAACAGCCAAATTAATATTATGCTGCCAGGGTCCTAAGCTATTCTCGCACAGATTTTTCTCAGTTTCAAGTCGCGCTAGGAGATGATGTGCCACCGTTTCCACGGCATGACGGCTTTCTTCGGCAGCGGCTGACTTGTCGCTTAGTAAAGCCAATCTACGGGACAATTTTCTTTATTAGTATAAATCTTTATAACCCTAGTGGTCAACCTACCTGCTCTCTAGCAGGGCTAGCATCACATCATAGGCTTCAATCGCGCGATCGCTGCAGTTGAGCGCCAATTGGAGAGCAACGGCATTTGACTCATATTTGCCACAGAGCAGATAGAGATGCTCGGTGTGCTCCTTCGATTCGTCGAGGGTGAGTGACAACAGTGTGTTGCGCATCTTCAGTTGCTCCATATTGCGCTGCAATCGCTCCAATTCCAGCTGCAGCGGTGCCATAAAGCCTTCCATCAGCGAGCTTTGATTGCATACCAAATGCTCAACTAAGTTGATGTCCTGAGGAGCAGCAGAAATGGATACCCATGAGCATGTATAGGGATTATAAATACAGTTGATTCTTTACCTCATTGCTTAGTTCCGTGTGGATATCTTCATCATCAGGCGTTGCTTCCACTTGTGGCTCATTCTTGCTGGCGCAGCGCAGCTTAACTCTTTCGGCAATTTTCACACATTTCTGGGGACTGCTTAGCGAGACGCAGGCTGTAAAAGACATATAGATGACCATATTATTATTTATTAACAAATGCATCCACAAAAAATATATTTTATCTTCGACACTTCCAAGATAAATCTAGTTTCTATATTATTTTCCCAACCATTTAAATCGTTGAGTTGCTGATCGCAGTTGTTGTCATTTTCGGTGGCCTCCAGTTCGCAGGAAAAATAGATTTGATCCTCCACAACAGCCGAGTCCTTGTCCTTTGTGGCAATCTCAGCCTGCAGCAGGGCAATTTGTGCCCGCAAATGAAGGACCTCCTCCTGCAAAGCATCCAACTGTCCCTTACTAATGGCATCCGGCGGTTTAATGTGTATATTCTCGGCACTGGAACAGGTTCCTTCGTAATCATCGAGCGCCTCAGTTTGACACTCGCCCTCGTCTGCATACGCATTGGTTAGATTTAACTCCGAGTTGTATATGGAACCCTCCTGATAACTGACCTCTGCGATGTCAAGAGGAGATAGCTTTCAAGAATTCTGCGATATTATATTAATTACAATTACCACTGCCCTCGCCTTCTGGCTCCTGCTCCTCCATAATGATATGCTCTTGTTTGCTGCGCAATTTCTTACTCAACTCCGCGATGACGCAGTGCATCTCGGTGAGGCGGCACTCATGAGCCTGGCTCACCACCTCCAAGCGCTTGTGACACATATCTCGTTCCACGTTGCTCTCCGCCAATTGGTGATCAGCCTGTTGCAGGCGCTGCGTCAGCTCACGAACCCGATTCTCCAGCTGCTGCACCGACAACTGTTCAACCTGCAACCATATAAATAGTATTATTATTTGCTTCAATTGACATCATCATAATTTTCACATTAATGGGTCGACGTGCCATTGGCTGCGACATTAGTGTGTACTCCCAACTGCGTCGCTTCTCCGCATGCTGGAGGCCGCCAGTGTTACCCCCGAGGGGCGTGTCACTGCAGCACATGCAGCTCAAGCTTCGAGGCAACAATTGCTCCGCTATCATTCTCAGCTTAAAAGTATTTCAGTATTTGGTTTTTTATTATTTTTATTTTAATAGTGATTACGTCGTCCGTAGCTGTCCGTGAATGCACGTCGCTGCAACTTGACCCTGCATTATGCCACGCATTTGCGCAGTGCGCAACGCAGTTCAATCTGCACACAAACAAACATATATTTACAGTGGTTCCTCGTTCAAACGAATTTCAGTTATTAAAGGCGTAATATTTAATGCTATTCGTTAAAATAAATACAAGCTCAGTTAAAATTTCTGTAATTCAATTGCTACTTTTAGTTGAACTTTAAACTGTATTTTTCTTTGAGTACATTTGTGCACAGCTATTAAGCCGATTAGGTTATCCCGTTACTTTTTTCCACTCTTTCTTAATCGGTCTACTACTGATTATTCATTGCCTGAAACCGTTTCGAGTAATCTGTAATAATTGCACAGAAATCGTCTAAATATTTTAAGAAATAGAATATTTTTGAATTTAAATTTAAAATAATTTGTATTTTGAATATATATTTATTTATTTTTGTACAGATTTTAGTTGAAATTAATAATTAAAAAAATAATAAATAGTTATGATTTTCTTCTATTTATATTTTTAAATTGATATGTATGTGTGTATGTATAGAAATATATATTTGGGTATGTATGTATATATGGAAAATCGCTACTTACTTTGTTGACAATGTCGAGTGTTGAGCAGCTGGAAATGTTGTTGTCGCTTTCGGTTGTGTCGCGCTGTGTGTGTTCTGGTGAGTCCATCTCGTAGGAGCCTACGAAATGCTTGGGCTGATTGCCCAGATTAATGCCGCTGCCGCCGCCGCCGCGTGGTGAAATGCTGCCAAAGACGAATTCAATGTCATCGTCCATGACGCCGCCGCCGACACCATTTGATATGCCCATAATTTTGGTATCCCTATGCTGCTGTTGTTGCTGATGATGATGGTTGCCCTGTTGCTTGCATTGCCTGCGGGCCACATCGGAGCCAATCCGTGAAACGCGCGCAATTTGCACATCGTTGGACATGTTTTTTGTTTGGCAGCAGTCTAATTGTTTTGCGAGGGGGGGTGTTGGGTTAGGCTTGGGCGTTTGGATGTGTTTATGATGCGTTTGAATCGCCTTGTTTAAGTATTTTTGATTGACGCTCCATTTTTATAGTTAATGGCACTTGAATTCACTTGGTCTGTGCAACCTACTTGTAGTTTTAAGGCATTTTTAATTCACAAAACAATTGTTTTCCATTTACAAGAGCTAAAAATTTCTTATCAGAAAATGTATACTATATCTGTCGAGCAGTGCTGGGCAACGTTCAAATGTCAAGTGGTGTTGTAAAACACCAAACAAAACAAAATTACGTTGCATGTTTAAAATGTAAAACGAAAATAGTTCACAATTTTGGCAGACATCTGTTTATTGTACGTTGTAAGAATTAGATAAATATATAGTTAATATTCGTATTCACTTAGTAGTGATATGCTATTAATGTATGTTTACATTATCCATATACATATATTGAACAGGTCTATAGTTTACAACTAATGCATTGTTGCAGCATTCTCGGCGGATAACGTTACCATCGCCTCATAGTCCCGCATATCCAAATCGTCCAGAGCCTTTTGGACTAGGGCCGCCAAGTGTGGTGGCAAATCCTTAAGATCCTCCATCCGTTCTCTAGCCACAGCGCTGGATATGCGCGGAGTGCCATTGCAAGCGAATCCACAATTGCCCGAATCTGTCGTTGCCGACGATGATTTATACGCATTGATGGACAGATCATTCAGCCCATACACAGATGAATCGGCTGACTCCGATGACAGCGAGGACATGCCATCATCCGACTGCATTACACCCAAGCACTCACTGGGTCTGCTTTCATATGGCTCGGAAGATATAGTATTTGTTTGCCCTGCAGCTGCAGCAGCAGCAGAAGGTTTTGTTTCAGCTGCCTCTTCTCCTGGCTCATCAACCATGGCGGCACAGTACCCATTGAGCAGCAACTGCGATGGCGCATAACCAAGCTCATCATCGTCCTCTTCCACGACAGTATTATCCGAGTCACCGCTTAAGAGTTGCTGCCAACGCCGTTCCAGTTCCTGCATTTTAATCGCAAGGATTCTGTGTGCAGCAGAAGTTTAGCTTAGCCTGTTAAATAAACATGGCTTTATTCCACCACCTACTTGTTTGTCCGCTTCTGATGCGTCAGCGCCAAATTCTTGTCGTTCAGGTTGTCCAGCAGCGCCAAGCACAGGGACTTCAAATCGTGAATTGTCTCTGTTTTACCTGGCAAATCAATGCCACTCTCCAGTATTGTTTTCACTGGACAAATATACAATTTACAATTAGTAACAGCATTGAGCATTTAAGTGGACTCACCTTGTCTGGGACTTAGTACTGTTTCATCACTTGTGCTTCCTCCCAGCTTGACAATGCCCCTTTTGCGCTTAGCTTCCAGCATGGTCTAAATATATATAAATATATATATACATATATATATATATATTTTAATATACTACACAACGTTAAGGATCTTAATATTACACCTTATACTTGCTGACAGACTGCTTGGTTAGCTCTAGCTCGTTATCCTGAATCTTGACGCGCTCATGCAGGTACTTATTCTCCAACAGTACACCATCAATGTCCAGTAGCTTAAAAAGGTGATAACAAAAATAAAATTGACTAAGCCGATTTAAAAAATTTTCAAATCAAAAAAATATCTTCCAACTTCACTTTTAATATCATTTTACTGCCCTTCAAAAATAAATAGATAAAAAAAAATGGAAAACAAATTTCTTTGAAATAAAATTTGTAGACTTCAGTCTTCTATTGCCATTTAAACAAGGGCCCATTATAAAATAAAATCGATTATCTGAAATTTGCACATTTTTCATGTTTGTTTACCTTTGGGTGCATTTTGTTGGCTTTCAGGGCAACCAATAATTCATGGTTGAGCCTATGAGCCTTGCATTTGTAGGCATCACGTTCCGTCATGAGTTCTTCCTTTTCGTCAATGATCGCCTTCAGATCGAATGCCAATTGTGCGTTCTTCTTTTTCAGATTCTCCAGATGACAAATAAAGTCTGCCCGCTCTCGTTTCCATTGCAGCTCCTCCTTGTTGTGCGCAGCATTTTCACTGACCAGCGCCTGTAGTTGAGATTTACTATTCGCCTCCCGTTCCCGCAGCAGCTCCATGTCGCCCTGGAGCTCACCAAGACGCTGCTTCAGACCCTCCACCTCGGTGCTCAACTTGAGATTCAATTCGCGCGTCTCGTGCAGCAGGGCAGCCAGACTTGAGTTCTGACTCAAAGCGCCACAGGCTCCTCCACTTACGGCCAACAGTTCACTGCTTCGTTTCATCGCCGAGTAGCGCAACTGGAGCGTCTCGGCCATTAATTTGTACTGATCGCGTTCCACGCGAAACTGTTCCAACTCCTGTCGCAAGATGCGCAATGCTTCCACTTTGCTTTGCAGCTTTCGATGCACCGCAGAATTCTGCAATCAAATCCATCAGTTTAAAAAACACATCAAATGCAAGAGATATGTTAAGATATGCTTACCTCCACGTTGTAGGTCTCCATATTGCCACCAATTGTAAATTCGTATTGGCTGGCATTGACACCGTTACTGTTACTGGTGCTGTTGCTGCCATTATTCTGACCATCGTCCAAGTCCATGCCGATGCCGTATGTCGCCATATGTTCAACCTCAAAAAGATATAAGCTCGAAACGGTTGACATGAACAACACCAAAACTATATAGGTTCTATGGCATTGTTGTTTTCTTTTTTTATATATTTACTGTTCTCAAATACATGAGAATCACAATTTTTGTCAATTGTGTACGCTTTCAACTGTCGCAATTCCTTCTACGCATAAAATTAATCAATTTTTTCCTTGCGCCTGCGCAGTATTCTAAATCATAATTTAACAGCAATGTCAACTGTTAATATTTAACAGATGTTCTTTCAAAACAAGTTCATCAAGTGGATGTGTATTTCGCAGTTTTATCTAAAAAGCTATAAATTAAAAACGTTGAGAATGTTTTTTTTATGTATTTATTAATTTTAACTCAAATGTATGCACATTTATTCTTTTTTTTTTAACAATGCGCAGCACACAGTCAATTGAGCAGAAATGCATAGTCTTGGTCTTTTAATAGCAATTGTAACCTTTTTAAAGTAAATTATACCAAACTTTATTTTGGCAGAGAGAGCTAAACTCGGATTTTTGTTTTTTTTTACCAACAAATTTTTTTTTGTGTATTAGAATTTGTACGTAGAATATTAAACATTCAAAGTAAGCTACTGAATTATGAACTTTTTCTTTCGGAACAAATGTATTGAATCTCGAAAAGGTAAAATGGTTATGAAACAACTACTCACACTTATATATATAAATAGTCAAAGCATAATTCAATAAAAATATCTATATTGCTTTTTAAGTGTTTATCTGCAGCTCATGGCACTGGCAATGGTGACCATTTTTCGCACAACGTTCACGTTTGTGCCATAGTACGGGTCAATGTCCTGTTTGCCCATTGTTACGTCACAGTCCATGCGTGTGGAGGTTGCAGCACTGTTGTCTTCACTGGCGGTGTCTAATGCCGATGAATGGAACTCCAAACAGCGACTGACAGTAAGAATCTCTTCTAGATTTGATACTTTGATGCCGGCGCCGGGCATAATGATAATGTCCCGATGATGTTTTGCTATTAGTTGTGTCAAATAGTCAACACCCTCTGCCGCTGACGATCGAAAGCCACTGCTTAGGATTCGTTTGAAACCCAGTTCTTTGAGCAGCTCAACATTCTCATGCATTAACTTATGGTCGGTGAGATCGAAGGCCCGATGGAAGGTGACGGGCAACCCATATGAGTGCTCCATCACACGCCGACACTTGTCCACGTCAATAGTACGCTCTGGCGTAAGTGCGCCGAAAACGAAGCCATCGGCGCCATGGGTTCTCAGCAAATCCATGTCTGTAAGTGTCGCCTGCAGCTCCTCCCCGCTGTATACAAAATCGGTGCCGCGTCGTGGCCGCAGCATGCAATAAATGGGAAGTGTGAGTGGCAGTTCCTTCAGAGTCTTAAGCGTTCCAGTGGTGGGCGTTAAGCCGCCCTCCTGCAATGCGGCACAAAGTTCTATGCGTGCCGCGCCGCCTTCTTCTGCGGCGAGTGCCGATTTAATCGAATCCACGCATACCTCCAATTTAATTTCGTGAGCAGACATATTGGCTATTCTCTAATGGGCCGGAGTAAGCTTAAGCTTATTACTTTTTAATGGTTATGAATATATTTTCTTGTTTTATTTGTTTGTTTATATTATTTTTCAATGTTGGCGTCTCTTAAGCTTCCACAACAGCTGTTGTTTACCAACGACTTTAGCGTTAACATTTGCTGTTGTCAATGTCATGCAGCCGTTACTGGCTAATCGTTTTTGAAATTGGTGTATAAATTTAGGGAGAAATGATAGTCATCCATTATTTTTATTTGCAATTTGGTCCTCTATGTATTGACATGTAGTTAAACAAACTTTTATATTACTCCATGACGATTGATTTCAATTTATTTTCTCGCTGGTAAATAAAGACCGACCAGTGCTGTAAAATATTTAAAATATCGCATAATTTAACGACTGCATTTAATGACTCGAATGACGCAAATTATCGAAACTAAAGTATGCTTATCGGATGTACGGGTTTTTAAGTAAGATGTATCGATATATCGATAAAATGCAACATTCCCAGACGCAACACAACTCTGCTGTTCTAACCTCAAAGTGGCTAACAAACAAAAGTTGCCTCAATAATAAATATATTTTGTTTTGCCATTGAATACAATTGATATTAATAACAGTGAACCGATAATGATGTGTTCGCGTTTGAAACACTTGCAATAGTAAATCGGAACATAGCAACAAAACGTCCATTAAAGTCAAAAGCAGTAAAATCAGCAGCAGCACCGAGGCAACATAAATACAAATACACAAAAAGAACACACAAATAAATAAATACAAATGTGAAAAAGCAGCAGCAATATAATAAACATAGACTAAAACCAGTGTTTAGTGTAAAGCAATGCGTTAGTTAGTCGAAAACATATTGAATTTCGGTTCTGTTATGTTGGGTGCGCAACTTGAATGAAAAATGCTGTAAATTACGATTTTCACAGCGTTCTCCCTGGCCGAGAGTTGCCAGAGGAGTTGCTCTGACTACTGCAACTCCTACTCGTGCCACCTTGAAACACGCATACGCATACACTATATAGCAATGTGCAGCAAAGTGATTTAAGTAAATCGATCTACGTCCGCACGGATCTTCTGAATGCTGGAGAGAAATGCACTCGAAAAACAATCGCAACAAATAACCACCAAACAACAAAAAATCAGAGATCGCGTCCGCGCTGCTACTGCTGCCGCTATATATATAACCGGCGACTGCAACTGCAACAGAAGCTGCTGTCGTCACATTAGCCTTGTTTAGCATTTAATTTTTGGTCTTTTGCCGTCGTCGTGCCTCACTCAGTCTCTTGTTACATTCTTTTCGTTGTTTACATTTACGTTTACGCTTGTTGAACCTCTTTTTACCGTCGTGCAATTTCCTGAAGAAGCCCAATTACATTGCTACTAGTTACAAATTCTTTATCGTTGAGCATTTATAATCAAAATGAAAACTTCCTCGTCGTATTTGCCATCTATATCATCGAAATCACGTCCAGCCACTGCAGCAACTATTCAATTGCACCCGTCCAAACCCAAACTCGTCACCACCATCAACGCATCTGCTACGCACGAGGACCACACACTGTCAACCGCATTGTTTGAAACAAATGGAATTACAATAATTTGAAGGTGCGTTCTCTTTTTTCTTTACCAAATTAAATTTAATAATTTAATTTCATTTAATTGAAGTATATATTTGAACAGTTTACAATTTCATCAAGGTTTTTATATACATATATTGATATTAATTACAATTGACAGAATGGAAAATTTTTAAGCTGTGCACTGATGCTGCATTAAAATACCTTAATCTGTATCCATCGACTTGAAATCAGATAATATATACGTTCTAGAAGTTTTTTAACTGTGGAATGCAATGCATAAGTTTAAAATTCCGCAACATTAAATATTTTGAACATATGATTACTTTTCAAAGTATTAAGAAATAGGGTTTTTTTTAATAATAGTATTTTTTCCGTACTCATTACATTTTAAGCACTCTTCAACTATTTTCTATAATTTTTTTTAAGAAAATGTTAAAATCTTTCTTACTCTAAAGTGATATACCTAATTTTCCATTCTATAATTTAAGCTAACTTACTTACCAAACTCTTTCAAGTCGAAATCGAATTGTTTTCATATAAATTTCATATTAGAAGCAGAATAGGATCTTTCAAAATATTAGTCCGAATAACTTGTTAAATAAAAACACATCTAACCGATAGTTGTTGTTATGTATTAGATACCTATTTAAGCTATCTATATAATATAGTTAATCCAATGTTGCTTATGTGAGCGAACTGATGAACATCTAACTAAAATAATACTATAAGAATATCAGGGAAGCTTAATATTCAACTCTTTATTTTATTTTCAGAAGCATTTCAATAAATTCATTTCTCTGAAATTCAATAAAAATCTGTGTCCTGAATTCAATTACGCGTAGGCCAAAAGAATTCGTGCGAAAAATATTTGTAATTTTCACCCCTTTGATAAATAAGCTGTCATGTCGAAAGCAAACCACATTTTAAGGGTTATTCCATGTGATGTGCATTGAATAAGTAAAATCATATCAGCGAGATTACATTTTATTGCATTCTTCGATTTCTCACCTATGCAAATACTTATATGTTTTCATGTAATCGCAAAATTATTGATTGGAATGCCCCAGATAAGATTTTTTAACAGTTCTTAGTTAGTATTACGATAGTAGAATTATTTTATTAAACACTCCATGGAATCAAAACTTTATTTATTAAAAAAGATTTTGATATGTATTTGTGATAACTGCAGAAAATAAACTACAGAATGTTTACGCTTTGTATAAGGATGTAAGCGCATTTTGACGTCCCGTTGAATAGTCAAAGATTTCCTCTTACCAAGTGCAACAGGTGCAATATATTTATATTTATGTAAGGCATGGATGAATGTAATTTAAATTTTATAAAATATATAGACCCTGCAGCGGCAAGACCGAAAACTGGTTCAACATATTGAACACCAATATTTTAGATTATTTACGTTAAACACTTATTAATTTGAATAGCTTAACTAAATTTACAAAGATTAGTTAAAATGCAATTGTAAACTAATAAGTGCCTATCAATATAAAAAATTTATAGAATAGAAAACAATTCAGAATTGCATATTCTTTTAAACCGAAGTAAACCTGCCAACACATAAATTTTTATTCTAGATTTTGAGATGTTATTACACTTAAACTATATTTGCTGTTTTCCTTCTGGATGCAAAGAGAATATATTTTGTTTGACATTTACCTACGCCTATTTCGGTCTGACAACTTATAACACAGCATTCGAGGAATTGTTCTGACTTAATCTTTATGATTAATTGATTCGATAGACCAATCCGATTAAAATTTGAATGTATACCAAGTTTCATAAAAACCGGAAAACAAATTTACTTGCACATAAAAAGTATGAACAGACGGAGTTTTCTAAAGATGGTTAAAAATAATATATATGCTTTACTTTTCAATATTTTACAATCTTCAGGATCATGTTAAATTAAATAAGATACAAAACTTCCTAATCTTAAAAACTCTATTTGCTGTAGATATCAGTATATATTACAACTAAATCATTATGTTAAAATTTATTCTTAAATATATTTGTGTTTATAATTTTAGAAAGTACAGTTATTGGAATCCCGAGATATATTTCATATTCACGCAATTTCAATGCAAATTACACATGTAAGTATTTTGGTTCGCTTTATCCTTTTTTAATTAATATTAAATACTGTTAAAAGCTATTATTTTAGCAAAAAAAATACATTTAGGTATATTTTGCCTACAGGTACATTTAAACTAAGTGGAGATCTATTTGAGAATAACACATTTCTGTATGTTATAATTAACTTTATTTCATAAGGATTTCAAAAGCATGTCAAATTATTTTCTTAGATTTTTTTAAAACACAGTCAGCCTGCCAATGTTATTTTAAACTGATATTTCAGTATGTCATTTTGAAAATCTGACGGACAGTTCCTATATAACCTTTTTATGGTAGTCCAATGCTGATTTTGGTTAATTCAAATTATTAATGCAATAAATTAAATGTCGACCAATGGCAGCTATATAAAGTTATCTGATTCGGATGTTTTTTCCAAACACATTTAAGATTTTCTGGATGATATAGTCATAGCTTAACCAATATTTCTTAAGAACAGACAGACTATATATATATATTCATATTCATATAGAAATACCATTGCATAGACAAATAAATAAAATTGCTATATTAACAGGTTATTGTTTTGAACCAGTATTATAAATACCATTTGGAATCTATGCCTAACACTTTTCGTAAAACAATACTTAAATTAAATTATAGTTATTACAATTTCTACAAAATATATATATTAATTAGATTTTTAATATACAATCATAGGAAACAATAGGCTTAGGAGTCTCACCAATATTTTGACAGAACATGTGTAGATTAAAATTTACCGACCTAAACTGAGGATTAGATGGGCACTATGCCGATTTTGGAAAAAGAGTCCTCTAAGCACATCCTAGCTAGGAAAATATTTAATTTATTAAATTTAATAAAAGACATGATAACCGATACCACGAAAAGATTCTTGCATTCGAGCAGGAGTTGTGGTTGATAAAAGGGCTTTAGGCTCAGAAGGGGCTTAATAGATCTGATAGGTGAAAGATTTTATTTTATGAGAATATAACAGAATGCTTACATTTAATGTTCCATTCGTAAATGAAAAAGAACAATGCTACATGTTATATTTTAAAAAACTATTTGAGTATTCTCCATTAAAAAGTGTGTATACTATTCACAATTCCTAATTTATATTAAGATAGCTTCGGAAATAACTTGTGGACAAATATTGCATTTAAGTTATATGTTTACTAATTTAAAGAACTTAACTTGTACATATTCTAAATGAATATAATATCTTATTCAATACGATTTTTGTGTTTATTTACACGTGCCTTTTGCTCAAGTAAAGTTTTGCCGTTGACTTTTTGAAAACATGCATCGAAGGTCAATTGGTGTGTAGACACTACGAACTGTGTTATTTTTTTCCTCTGAGTTTTCCCAGTCTAGACTTGAATCAGACTGAACATTCAGCGCAATGGCGGTCGTCGGCAATTTGCCTTTAACCTCATTAAAAACAAAACGGCGCACCGACAACCGACTAGCGACTGCAAATTACTATAAACCCCATCCAGCACCGCCCTTATTCACAGAGCTCTTTGTGTTTTGAAACTTATTGGAAAATAATTTTCATACTTGTTCTGAGTTTCTAGCTGTATATGGGGAGGATTATAAAAATACTATGTCTGACAATGAGCGGGGATGGTGCAAAAATTCAACCCTCACCCGTTTATACGATTTCTGGTTGTTGTTATTGTTGTGGCTCTACTTGTACATGGACCGTTCGAATTGTATAATAGTCTCCTTTGGGTTATTTTTTCATTTTATTTTTTTTTTTGCTTTTGCCTTATATACGCAGCAGCGGCTTTGGACCTGCGCATATTGGTTGCACACACAATGATTTCTATTCCGTATTGCCATCTCTTTCGCGCCGTACAAAGAGCCGTGCCGCAACCACTGACACTTTGAAAAGAACATCCTTTGTAAGTGTTGTTGTTGTTCTTGTTGCTGATGTGCTTGTTGCTGTTGTTGTTGTTCTTGATGCTGTTGTAGTTGTACATGGAGCATCATTATGCTGGGCAGTCAGCTTTTGGGGGCGGAACAGGCGTTAGGGGGAGCGACTCTTCAGTTTGGCTCTGGTTAGCTTTTGGCTGAGTCACCCCAACACTGATTGGGATTTGTAGTGCTCGAGTTTTGCCATTTACAATCGGTCTAATAATCCTCAACATAACGCAAAACGGTGCAGTTTAACCATAAATAATAATAAAAAGCACATGCAACAATTGTGCACTAAACAACCTGAACAGCTCTTAGCCCTTAGCTCTAAGCACCCACATGGGCAACCCCCACCAAAAAAAGTGATTATATACATAGACTTTTATATACCAACACACTCACACACTCGCAGTCTCAACAGGGTGTGTTTGGCAGTTAGCATTCTATATATATATATATAAAAATGAATGTATATATATCTGTGTATATGGTTTTTAAAATCTGGCTCGGATGCTGCCATCATCGGCTGACAAGATTCAGTTTGACTCTTTAGCTTTGTGCCGTTGCTTTCTTTGCCGCTCGCTTTTGTCAGCTAGTCGCGTGTGCAACAACAGTTTGCCAACAGATTGTCAAGATTATAGTTGTCGAGGCGCCGCCACCTAATATCCAGTGTGTCACCGATCCATTGTTAATGTACCTCACGCAAGTGTCACTTGCTGCCAGGACAAGTGGATGACGAGAATCACCTCAGATTTGAACATCAACCATTTCGTGTTGGCTGTAAGTATCCCATCCAAAGATCCCATATATCCTGTAGCGTCCTGCATGGTTTTCTTTATCATCGTTGCTCAATGGACCTGTCAATCATATGAAATCATAATATGTAGGCAAGAGGCATTTATCCAGTGAACCATACAAACTGTAATAGGGATAATGAAATCTGCGGCTCGTCGAGGGGATTTCTATGCTGTTGCCTTGCCCTGAGGTGTATTGTTATTGAATGCCATTCAACGGGCTGGAACTAAGATACAAAAGAAATCGTTGCCACAATAAATTCACATTCATCTTTATATCTTAAAACTATTTAATAAAATGAATTGGTTTTCAATTCGATTTTATTTTATTTTCAGTTAATGTTAATTTGTTATATAATTTTAGTGTTTATAGTTATAAAGACGGTTTTTAAAAATACCTAAACTCGCTCAACATTTTCCGCATTCTTTTTATTATTGAACAGCACAAATTTTCTAAACTTAATCCTTATACTTGGTTAATAAGAATTATTGTAAACTATTACTTAATAATAGAACAGACAGCCTACTATCATTTCGTATATCTGGTTTTAAATAGGAACGCTATCCATAAAAGGGTTAGTATAATTTAGCCGTTCAACAGTTTGTTAATTTGTCAACTAATGTTTTTGATAGCTTTTATCATTATGGAAACTGAAATTTTTATAATTTAGCTAAGTGAAGAACTATCTATAAAAAGAAAGATTTTATGAAGTTAGTTAAATGGTACGGGATTTATTCAGAAGTTATTCATGTTATTATACTTCTAACACTCTAGCAAAAACTTATGAACATCAACCCGTATTGAGCTTTTATAGAAACAATCTATCGGAAAAATATATTCTTTTTTGAGTTACACTTGACATAATTCATCTTACATAATTATTTATTATTACCTTATACTTTTTTTTTGCTTGCTTTGCAAATATACACATAAACTTTAAAATAAATAATGATGTTCCATGCTTAGAAGCCATTTGTTTGTCTCTATGGTTATGTCAAATGCAACAGTTTAATATATTACTCAACCTTCCCCTTCTGCGAAATGCTCTAAAATCAAATTAATTAATTAATTAATTATATTTTTTTAATACTTAACGATTGGCAACGGCCCAACGTTTTTTAAGTTAGTTCTTGCATAACGTTTACTCTGACGTATGCACAAATAGTGTTATTAAACTAGTTGCTCTAATTTGCATTTAAACAGACTACTAATACTTTACTAATGGGGCTATCCTTGATTCCTGGCCTCTCCTTTTGATATGAGTTGTGTGGGTTAATTTATGTCTGCGCCCGTCGGTTTACGTGAAATTAGTGGAATTCAATTTATTTAACTTTTTTGGTGAATTTCTCATTTTTTTCTTATTCTATTTCAAGAAAACTAGTAACATGCAACATTCAAAACATCCTCCACACTTTAGACTGTCGTTGTAACAACGTAATATTAATAAATATTTTGTATTATTTTAGTATTTATATTAATATTTTATATAACTGACAACAAAAATAAATTCTAAACTCTGAAATAATTGAACTAAATACAGATTTTTTTCGTTTTAATATAATAGTATTATTAATATGCAAACAAGTAAGGAATACTAATTTAGGAACTCAAAAAATTACATACCCTTGCAGAGCTGAGGCAACTAGCCAACATCTAAAACCTTGGCCCAAATTTGGAAATACTATTGTTTCTTTTTTTTTTTTTTTTTTTGTTTTTACGTTTTTAACCAATTTTATTTAGTATTTCACAAGCCGTTCACGTTCATCTCGAGCACACACTACTTTAAACTGATTGTTTTTATAGCAGCTGTATGATATAGCAGTTTGATCTGGTCAGATCAACAAAAAGGAGGATATAAGCACAGTTTCAATTTCCTTCACAATTGTATAAATGTCATCAGATTTTGACAGTTGATTAGTATATAAATTCAGCTCGATATTTTGCCGATTGCGAAATCAAATTATGTTAACAAATTTATCTTTTTAAAAACTCTATTCACAGTTAAATGCAACTCACCAATGCAATATTGTGAATTGGTTTTTAATCGCACGAAACACTAATCCAAAAGCGCTCCTGGCCATTGAGCATTGAGATATTGTGTACAAAGTGAAACTTTCTGAGTTGGTGCCTTTTTCATTTGCAGCATCCTTGTTGCGCTGCTCTGCACTACAAGCAGCTATTATGCCCTTAAAAAGGCAGCAGGCAAATCTTTGATGTTACCTAAGGATTCTGTTGCGCCAACCATGCACTCTTGAAGTAGACGTCGCGCATTTTCAATAGTTTTTTGCCTTTGCCTTTTGCTTTTGGGCTTTATTTTAAATGTGACTTGGTTTTTTGCCCCACGAGGAGGATCTCAAGTGGCCACTGGCGCATTTCTAGATGTATGTGTGTGTGTTTGTGTGTGTCATCCAATTTGGGGTCTCGCTCTGACTCTGACTGAGGCTGGGCACTGTCTCATGTCTCTTGTCTCTTGTCTCTGCGCTGAGCGTTTTAATTGTGCCTTTTCTTTGTTCTTTTGGGCTGTAATGGAGTGCTATGCAAATGGCGTTTTGATGAGTTTCCTTGGCTCTGTCGCTCTCTTTGTTGTCGCAGCCGACGTTCATCCCCCTTGTATAACACTATGTATATATGTCCTTGTGTATGTGTGTGTGTTTATGTATGTGTTTGCTGGGAAGGGCTGCTGCTGCTGCTGTTGCTGCTGTTTTCATCCTTTGTTGTCGTTGTCGTTGCTGTTGCTGCTGTTGTTTTTGTTGTTGTTGCTGTTTTTGTCGTTGCTCTTATGTAGTTGTTCCAGTCGTTGTTGCTTTGACTGCTGCGGCAAAAGCGAAAAGCGAACACACAACAAAAAAAAGGAAGCAAAATTGTTGATTTTCATGCGCGTCAGACAGAAGCAGAGCCATCACCACCACCACCACCATCATCTTTGTGTGTGTGTGTGAGTTCCATTTTCAAAATTTCGTACATCACGGATTATTGTCCTTCCCTTGGGCATGGGCGATGTGCCCTGGAATATTGTATTGGTCGATAACATGAACCAATCAAAAACGCTCTCAAAATGGCCGCCATTCAATTGCAGCAATATCAAATTATACATAACTTAATGCCATATGCTCTTGCCTCAGGCCGTGCCCGACTGCCTTTTTGTCAATTTGCTTCTTTATGTAGAGCAGTTGCAGTGCCACAATTGCATGCCACATCAGATATTTATGTTTTTCCATTTGTAAAATTTATCAAAGGGCAACTTACCTTTGACAGTTTTTGCGGCACAAATTGTTTTGTCTATTGTATAAAGTTGTCTGTAAGCTATTGGTTAGCATACAGATCTTTATAAATATTTCGATTAATTAAGTAATTTTAAATTACTTAACAATTGGTTTTTTTTATACTTTTATAATTGAAGTTCAAAGTTTTAAATATACTTGTATTTTTTTTTTTTACCATTTTCCTCTTTGAGTTTGTCCCTTGGTCTTTAACTCAATCAGAAAAATGTTTTAGATATAGTTTTGAAACAACTGTTGAACATCGAATTATAAAAGTTATTATGCATTTAACCATAGTGCAAAATATTACTGTTCAAGTTATTCAAAATCATAATTATCAATTTGCCTAAACACTTCATTAAATTTAACTGCTTCGAAATAAACTTAATTTTCAAAAAGTCTATCATTTCACATATATTAGTCGAATAAATAATAATAGATAACCACATACAAAATAATGTATTTAATAATAATAAGTTTTAGGTATGGTAATTGATTCAAAAGATGACGATTCTGGTTATTTTTTCTATGTTGGGGATTAAGATCAGGATGCCGAGTAGTATTTTGATCGTGATTTGGGGAAGATGGTTGTTTGCTGAATAGATTTTTAATTTTAATAGGAAAACGAACTATAATATAAATATATAAATTGTAATATATAATATGTAAGATGGCATTATTATACATACATACATACTCTACTGTTATAAACTGATTTTTTAAAGTTATGCTTTAACTAATAATTAACAAGTACACATTTTAAATCACAAACATATATGCTGAGATAAATAAATATAAATTAGCTTGTTACGGATTGTCTATATTTTAAAAATGTTTTTTTTTTTTATTTCTATATTCTTTTCAGGCCTTGTCTAACTGCCTTCCAATTTTGCAAACGAAATACACACGCCAAGAGCATCTTCCATATCCCAAATATTTTTAAAATATCTGGTGTTTGTGATTTGTTAAAACGTTTAATTGTATTAATTTAAGCATAGCAATAGATTTAGCACGAGCACGATCTCTGACAGGATTGGTGGAGCGATTGTGTGCAACTTTTGTGTTGGCCGCAGTAGGAAAGAAGCGGGCGCATTTAGAGTGGCATGAGCCATCCGTTGGAGCTCCGGAAACATGATGATAATGAGTGTAGTGGGCCACGACCACCTGTACCCGGAGAAGAGTGCCGAGTTAAGAAGGTAACATGAGATTCAAAAGCAAATGTAATAGTTTAATATTCAATCGTATCATTTCAACATTGATATTGTGCAGATGACCGAAGGGGTGATAGATACCTTAAAGAACTCACCTCCATCATATCTGAACTGGGCTCGCACGCTAAATCATCTGCTTGAGGATCGCGATGGGGTGGAGTTGTTCAAGAAGTATGTTGAGGAGGAGGCGCCCGCCTACAATGATCATCTCAATTTCTACTTTGCCTGCGAGGGTCTGAAGCAACAGACAGATCCTGAGAAGGTCAAGCAAATAATTGGAGCCATATACAGGTGAGTCCTCAACATGTAGTCCAATAATCACCCAATATTTTATTAACTTTGCTTTATTCACAGATTCTTGCGCAAAAGCCAACTGTCAATTTCTGATGATTTACGCACACAAATAAAGGCCATCAAGTCAAATGAGATTCCGCTCAGTCCGCATATTTACGATCCGATGCAGCAGCATGTGGAGGCCACTATACGGGACAACATATATCCGAGCTTTCTCTGTTCCGAGATGTACATACAGTACATACAGCAAATGTCTGCGGTTCAGGAGCGTTGCAGCAGTAGCGGAGCCACTGCGTCGGGCAGCGTCGGCAGCAGTGGCAGCGGCGGCAGTTGTGGCAGCAACAATGGCAGCACTGCCGGCGCCTGTGCTCTGCCGGCGGCAACTACCAAGCAACTGCTCGCAGCATCTGGCAGCAGTGGATCAATTCCGCCCGGTGTCTTCATCAATTTGCCAATGAGCAGCGGTGCTGTGATGCCAGCTGGCACATGTAGTGCTAGCGGCAGTGTTTATGGTCCATCAACGTCAGCCAGCTCAAGCGGGTCAATCAGTGCCACAGACACGCTACCACGCAGCTCCACACTACCCACGCTGCACGAGGACTCGGAGCTGTCGCTCTGCGATGATTTCGAGAAGGTCCAAGTCGAGGGTGGCTCCTCTCGTCCGCATATCGATTTACCAATGCGACTGACGCGTGATTTATTGATAGCAACACAAAAAAGAAGACTGGAAATCCGACCACCAGGGTGAGTAACTTGATAACTGAAAGGAATTGCCAACTCCCATTAAAACATTTAAGATTCACTTAAATTAATTAGTTAAATACTGAACTGTTTTAAACACTCGTTTCATGCATGTTCACATAAAGATTTAGACCCATTGTGAATAGATTTGTTTTTCATATTTTTATTTCTTTTTCATGTTAAAATATTACATTATTCTTGAGATATTTACTTGATTGAATAGATATATAAATAACTGACTAAACCATGTATTTAGATATGATTTTTTATTTTAATAGAGTGTAAATTTAAAAATACTGTTGCCTTTTTATATATTTTTGGTATATGCGTAAAATTATTGAATATGCAACATTATTTAATGAAAGATGTATGCTTATAAATAATATTTAATTTCTAATTTAAAGTAAATAAATAGCATGCAAATTGCAAGTACTAATATATATATATAATATTTCATTATAAGCCACAGTTTAGTTGATTAACTGATCTTGCCGTCGGTGTCTATAAATACAAATTTGTAATTCTACTCGTTAAAAGATAAGTGATGAAAGTATGTCAGATATTTTCAAATAATTATTTAGAACAAAAATCAAACGTAAAGTTTATATTAGTTTACTAAATACATAAACTGTATGTGAGTTAATCAGAGACTTAATTCTGTTTTTAATTATGTCTATTATTATTTATGAATTGTATTAATTTCCTTAATTTGATTTCTTTTTATTTACATATACACTTAAACACACATATTGAACGATCACAAACGCACGCACCCACCTACAAACAACACCACAACAATCATGAAATGTGACATCCATCTGCATACAACAACAACCACAACACGGATTTACAAACATCGATTTATTCGTTTATTCTAATTTATTTATGTATATTTTTGATTTCTGGACCAACACAATTTGTTCTGTACATAAAAACCAAAACCAAAACCAAATACCAAATTACCAATTTCGCCGCATTGCATGGACCAAACAAATAATGTTGTTGCCTGCCTGCCTGCCCCCATTTTGAAATATATGCATGCGTATGCGAATAGAGCTCACGGTTATGTGTACACTGCGAGTACGAATACATCCTTTATCCCGAACTCACGCGTTGATTCGGAGAGGGCGAGCGTAAGCTCCGGCGGCCGCACCGACTCCGACACAATGTCACTCTCCAGCTGTTCAATGTAAGTAGTTCCACACTGCATCCTCCGCTTGAGAAAGAAACGCATTTGGCTGTAGTCATTGCTTTTTTTTATTAATAGACAAAATCTCTATTTTTATTATGTATGTTTTGTGTTTCAGGGATGGCCGCCCTTATATAGATCGCAGACACAGCTCCACGGAGAACAAGGCCATACGCCAGAGTGCCATGGCCAACAAGGAAACGAACTCCTTTCAGGTAGTCAAAAGACGAAAGTCAACTGAATTTCATTGTTATTAAACATGGAAATTTTTGATTCTGATCTTAGGTTATACCGCGCACGCAACGATTACATTCAAACGAGCATAGACCGTTGAAGGAAGATGAGCTTTTGGCCCTGCTGATACCCAAGCTGGAGGAGGTGAAGCGAAAGCGCGATTTAGAAGAACGTGCCCGTTTTGAGGTAGACAACTTACACAATATGGATGTGTTTCCCAGAAGTAAACTTTATTTATTTTTTGGTGTAGCGTATTCCGGGCGCTTCGCTGCCGAACAACGAAAGATCCAGTGCCAGTGATCGAGCATTTGCCGAGGCGATACGGGAAAAGTTTGCACTCGATGAAGACAACGACCAGGACATATTGGACCAACATGTGTCGCGGGTGTGGAAGGACCAAACGCCACATCGCTCACCTGGCACAATGTCACCTTGCCCGCCTATACCATCGAGAAGACGCACTGCAACACATGACTCGGGCATGGTCAGTGATGGTGCCATGAGCTTGAGTAAGTTGACTCTCATTCAATAGATCAATCAAGGGTCTCACATTGTCCATCAATTGCCTAACAGGTGGTCACTCAATGAAGCACTCAAAGTCAATGCCCGATCCCAGTTCATGCTCTAGGAAGCTAACTAATAAGTGGCCTTCAATGAACACAGACAGTGGCATCAGTATGTTCTCATCTGATACTGTTATGAAATACAAAGATACCAGGTAAACATATCATTCAAATTCAAATAATTGATTTATATATATACATTTATATCATAAGCAGCTCCCGCACTGGGTCAAACACGGCCTCAAAATTGGAGGAAGCAAAACGAAGACTGGAAGACGAGCCGCGTCGCACTCGTCGATATGCCCAACCGCAGCTACAACCACACATGGTGGCTATGCAGCAGCAACCGCAGCAGCAGCAGCTATCTTCCTTCAGTAGTAGCAGTAGCGGCAGCAGCACCCTGCATCATCAGGTCGTGGTGGGTCCACCCCCGCTTCCAATCAAGCCGCCGGAAACAGTTGTGGTGTTTTCATTCTGCGAAGAGCCAGTTCCTTACAGAATTAAAATACCCTGTACTCAGCCGACCCTGCGCCAATTCAAGGACTATCTGCCACGAAGGGGTCACTTTAGGTAAGCAGATCAACTTAGAATTTGATAAATTTTTAAATGATTTTTATCTTGAAATGTGCACAAATTTTTGTAGATTCTTTTTTAAGACGCATTGTGAGGACCCGGACAGTCCAGTGATTCAGGAAGAGATTGTTAACGACTCCGACATACTGCCGTTGTTCGGAGACAAAGCGATGGGTCTTGTAAAACCATCCGATTAATCTTAAGGATAACGTGTAGATTTTCGATTAAGTTAAATTATGAATTGAGGGGGGGTCATGATAATGGAGTATGTCTGTATGTTGAGAATACAACTCAAAAGAAGCTATTTCCAGAAATCAAAACTTAAATAGAACTAACTGTACATTCAATAGGCTTTTGCAAGCATCACAAACTATTGTACGGGGACGGAAGCGGGGGCGACTGGATATAGGGTATGGGGTAGAAATATGGGAAGGGATAGTGGGTTTTAGGAGCAATGTGTTTCATAATTTCGTCCTTAACATCTGGAGGTATTTTTTTAAATACACACACATATACATGCATATGAAATGGCAAACATTTATGAATTAACACCGAGAGCCGAGTTAAATCTATATGCGATTATGCATGTATGTACATAAATGTAATATAAATCGTACATATACGTGTATGTATTTATTGTAGTTTGTATCTTTTACCATATAAACTCAACGAAATACAAGGAGAGAATCAACAAAAACAAAAGCGTTAATATGATTTTTGTTTAAAACAATTTGTATATCCCGAACCAATTTGTCAGCTCTAAATCACAGAATATATATTAAAGAAAAATAAAAAAAAAACAATAGAGATTGTTGAGCACAGCACAAAATAAGGAAAAATATTTGATTGAAAAGTTTTGATGGGTATTCCTGAATTCGGATTTGTTTGTTACTTTTTACTAACTATGGACTGCCTGCAATAAATTTTGTTAATATTTTTATAATGTGCATTTTATGATATGATGATATTAACAAAGTTCTATTCAACTCGACAAAAAATCAAAATATAATCTGTTTTATTTTTGTATAATCTATTATACTCTACATATAGAAGAAGTATGTACATTTGAATTTATGTATTTATATACAAATATACATACAATATGTATTGTGCTTTTGTCTATTATATATGTATTTAACAATGGATAACATTTCTTTTTATAAACGATGAGTGCTAATTGCTCCAATAGTTGCATAATTGCTTAACACATTAATTGATTAGTTCTACTTTCATAAGTTACAAACAAACAAAAAAAAAAAAAAAAAACCATACACAATAAATATTTTTTTAAGAAACTGAGAATAACCGCAGAAATATGAAATTAATGAATATACATTTACCATAGTAAAAACCATATTTTATTTGTGAGCAAAATGCATGTAGATTTAATAAAAACAACAACAAAAAAACAAAGTTCGTAAATTGACATGTAAAAAGATTTTTATTTGAAGTACATAAATTTCAGAAGACTGATAACTGCCTGGCAAACAGGCAACTTGCATTTTGAGAAACGTACGCAATATTAGTATTTCTGTATAATAATCACGTTCGAACCCAATGCCAATGGGATGGATGTATCCAGAATGTGGGCTAAACCGGCGTACAATCGTTACGCTCGCAATGGGTTAAGTAGTTCTGTTCGTTGATGAATGTGTGGGTGCATTTGAGACAATGGTAGCGTCGATGTCGATTGCTGCCGGGATTCTCGTGCTCCCGCAGATGGACCTTCATGTTATACATTTGAGAGAATCGCTTGTTGCACACCGGACAGGCGAACGGTTTGGCGCCCGTATGCGATCTTGTGTGCCGTTCCAGATGGGCTTTTGTCCGAGTCTTAAAGCCACACACCTGACACTCCAGACGCTTTGAATCGGTGTCATGAATCATTTTGTGCTTGTACAGTGCAACCTTATGCACAAAACGTTTTGAGCATACCTCGCACTGATACGGCGTCTCACCAGTGTGCCATGCCATGTGGTGTTTCAGCCGAAACTTGCGGCTAAATCTCTCGCCACAATGGGGGCACTCGAACTGTTTGACTGGCTCGTGATTTTGGAGGTGGCCAATGAAGCCGGAATACGATTGCAGAGTTTTACCGCACTGATCGCAGACATAGCCGGGGAAATGTTCTCGCTTTGTATGCGCATTATATGGGCGACGACTACTGAACTGTTCCGGACAGCTTGGACACTGGATGTTTACCGTATAGTCGCCAGAGCTGTATTGATCCTCGGCATCGGTGATTAGGTATTCTATGGTGCCATTAATTTGGTCTTCAAAATCGCTTAGGACATCCTTATCTTCCTCCTTACATATATCCAGCTCATCCATAGATTGCTTGACATCATCTTCATCGTCATCTTCATCGATATCCGCTTCGGGTACCTCTTCATTAATAATTATCTCGTTCTCAATATCTAATTCTAAGCCAACTGTCTGAAATTCCTCCACTTCCTCGCCATCCGAGTTATTCTTTACGATAAAATCATGCTCGGTTCCCGGTACTGGTTCCGCTTCCATTTCTACCCCAACAGAGTGTTCTAAAATTGTCGCCTTGCTCTGCTGTTCCCCTAAATCGGATCCTTCGTACAATTCGGCAGCTTCCACAGTTTCCTCCATTTCGACGCTGACGCTCTCATCAAATTTGTCGACGTCTTCAATTTGAAGGTCTTTACGTGAGATTGTCGTCTTGAAGTCCTTTATAATGAATGGGCTACGTATTAATTCGAGTATCTCCTGACGCAGCTTGCGGGCAATTTGTATGGATTTGTGATATCGTAATAATTTCTCGCAGCATTTCTTGCAAATTGTGGAGCCAAGCTCGCCAAGAACATAGCTGGTGCCCTTTGTGCATTGCAGCACCAAATCGCTGATTAATATAGGCGGCTTTCCGATAGTCTCCTCGTGTATATTTCTTGGATTGCGCACAGAAAACTGGCAAATGCAACAATTCATTTTCAGAGCTAATATATCTTAACAAAATATTAATACATGGAGTTCTGCTTGCATCGTTGTTCAATACTGGTTGTCAGTGTGGTAAATTGTTAAAAAATTACGATTTCTTACACTGCACCGATTATATATAAATAAAAACTATCGCTATACCCAATTTATGAAAATTGTACTGACCGTATTATCAACTACCCATTAATATGGATAACATAAATAAATAGTTTAATTATATTGGGTTTATTTTTAATTTCATAATTCCAATGCTTTTCAGTATTTTTTAAATAAGACCAAATGTTACTAATTATTTCTTCAGCGATTACTTTCTTACAGATATTTTGTATTTGCCGTATTTCTCTGACGATTCTAACATATCTTTAGTTCTATAGTGATCTGCTCTTCCAAAGGTCTACAAAAAATAAAATACACACCTTTATTCCCAATTTGTCTAGTCAATACAATTTTCCTTACCTTGCATTTACCATATATTTTTATTTTACGACTTTCTCCATTTACATTCATCATACCACCGCCCAGAGCTTGCGTACAAAGCCCCAGTTTTCGTATTTCGGAGCTAACACGGTTGTACAAGTTAACTAAGAACATGAATAAATTTAATACAACTATCAACTAGATAATCCAGTTTACAAACTGACGGTGTTCTTTTGCCCTCCCACCACGCAAGATAGTCCTCGCAAAGAGTGTTTCGCCATGAATATAGATCGAGATCAACAGGTAAAGAACTTCGCCATTTTCGATTTGAATCTTGGGTACACTAACGAGTGCTTTGCCTGTCTTAGCACTCACTGATCTAAACTGTTGTACTGCACACAAGCTTGATTGATTCTCAATCGATTGAAACAATTATTAATAATAGAACTTACAAATATGGTCGGCTGTAATCCGAAATGGAAGCGCAAATCTGCAGGGATTCATTGCTTTACGTTATTAAAAAAGTATATATATTTATGGTATACAAAATTTTGAAATTTGGAATTTTTGAATATGTTGCTTCCAAACCTTGTGCTGCCCAAGTATTTTAAATTTTAGGTTAAGCATATCGTTCAAATTTCTCGAAGATGCTACTACGATTGTAAAACAAGTAAACTATCTGTGCTCATAAGTAATGCATATTTAATTTATAAATTAACTTGATGTATTCACAAATAATAATATTGAGTGAAACTAATATCCATCATCGGTTGTTTCGATTTCGTAGTCCGAATACTTGGTTTGCAAAATTCTCTTGGATTCCATGTGATCAGCTTTACCAAAGCCCTGTTATACGAAAGAGTATAGTTTCATAAGAACAGTTAAAACGCAAATTGAATTATTTGCACTCACCTGTGAATACCCATAGACCTTGATGTACTTTTTCTCTGGATTGTGTTCAATGCGTCCTCCACCCAGGCATTGTGTGTCCAGGCCCTTTTGCTTACACACCTCCATTACACGATCATAGATATCCGCTAAAGAAAAGATAAGACACAATAAAGCTTACATTCTCCAAAAGAAACAATATATAAGCTTACAATGCCATTCACAATCGGCATATCCGCGAACCACATTCTTTTCAACCTCGGTGCAATCCTCGCTACCAGTGACTTTAATTAGAACGTATTTAAAAATACCTGTTCCGTCTATGTCAACCAAAGGCACTGCCAAAACATCTTTTTCGGTCATTTTGAGAAATCTTAATCCTTTTAATAATGTAAATCATGAAATTTCCTTAAGCCGGTATTTAGTTATTCCATTTATATGCCTTACCGTTCGGAATAACAGCTGATTTTAGCAAATTTCTGAAAACACAATACATATTATCTAGAGAAGACATTAATGAGAGAGGCTGTTATTATTGTAACTGTAACTTTCAATGGTATTCAAAATATATCGCAAGTATTTTTGATATTCCGGCAGTGACGATTTAGTGACGCTGTGTGGTTTCAGCGGCTATAGTTTATTTTTTAGGCTGCGTACACATTGTAATTTCTTTTCAATTTTTTAGTAATAAAAGTGTGGTTTTTTAATTCGTTTCTTTAAGTGACTGGGCAGAGTAGGGACCGATAATATAATTGTCTCTGTTAATCAACAGCGCCGTATATGTTACTGTTATAAAAACAGCTGTCATTTCTGTGTGTACAGAAATCATAAATGAGAGAAAGATCATCAATTGTGTGAAACACAGTTTGGTAGTCAAAGGAAAAGAAATATTAACAAATTAAAAGTACACGACAGGTTTGTATAAAGCACTTATTATATGAAGTTAGTAATTGACAGATTTACCTTTCTTAAAAGACTATAAAGTATTGTTCTGAGATGAGCGCAAGGCGTCCGTTCTGTTTCGTATGTGGCAAAGTGAAGTCTGTTGGCCTTCTTCAGCTTATTGAAGGTAAGTTCATTAAATTTTCACAGCTCAACAAAAATACTAAACATTCACAAACATTTTAAGGATGCATTGTACCTGGCACATTTAAGCCCATCAAAGATATACTGAAATATTTTGAGAAGGTAATTAATCAACGTTTGGTGCTGACGCCAACATCCGTTGCTTGTCGGGATTGTTTGGAGTATCTGTTTAACTACGACCGGCTAGTTAGAAATCTCAGTCAAGTTCAGCGTCAAATTGCAGACTCCTTGCTGAGTTGTCGCAAAAGAAAGGCGACTTATCTGCCGCCAAAGAAAGAGGTTGTCAACGCAAAAGTGCCGGACTCGAAATCAAGAATCGCAGATGATGAGCCGCGGCATAACTCATTGGCGCAAGGTCTAAAGGACGAGCAACAAGATGGTCAGTATTCCACAATGAGCGATGAGCAGCATCAAGAGTCTCAATACAGCGAGAGCGAGGATAGCGTGGATGCATCAGATGGCGATGATAATCTTGATATTCCCTGTCATATATGTGGCGAATTGTTCTCAAATCAGGTTTGCCTTGAGCGGCATATCAAAACGGACAATTGTCAAAAGAACGAATTTGCCGTTTGTAATATCTGTGGTCTCAAAGTCAAAGACGAGGAGGTTCTTGATTTGCATATGAACCTTCACGAGGGCAAAACCGAATTGGAGTGTCGCTACTGCTCGAAAAAGTTCTCGCACAAGCGGAACGTGCTGCGCCACATGGAGGTACATTGGGACAAAAAGAAGTATCAGTGCGACAAATGCGGTGAGCGTTTCTCCTTATCCTGGCTGATGTACAATCACCTGATGCGTCATGATGCCGAAGAGCACGCTTTGATCTGTGATGTATGTCATCAGCAGTTTAAAACGAAACGCACCTACAAACATCACCTGCGAACGCATCAGACAAACCGGCCACGTTATGAGTGTCCTGATTGCGAGAAGTCATTCGTTGACAAGTATACATTAAAGGTCCACAAGCGTGTGCACTCACCTGCTGAAGCAACAAAATCAACAGCAGATTAAATTATACACTTAACATACTCAAATGAAGACAAAGCTTATTCAAAAATTGTGTAATCAACATTTTATTATGTTTTTTTATATTGGACTGATTTCCATCTCACAAAACATTGCATTATATATATTTTCAAAGAACAAACTTTAAATTATCATTTTTTTTAAGAAATTTTATACAAATAAAACTAACAAAAAGATAAAAAAATTCTTTAGAAATTTATAATCACACTCATAGAAACCTATTCATAATCCAAATGTAAAGTGGGTCAACCGAAAACTTTGAATATTTACCTGCGCAGGCTTATATCTGTTCAAAATCTGGGCAATAAAAGAGCAGATGTTGGGTTTTAAGAGAAACTTACCTGTTTACAATTTATATAGCCTGGACAATGCGCATTTGTTCTTAGTTGAGCACTTACCTTCGAAAGAACACAACCATAATGGACATATTATTTATCAAATTGAATGTGTGCTCCGAATTGATTGAAAAGGGTAGCACAGGGAATATAGCCTGGTTAAATAAATTCTGTGCAGCCTTTCACGAGTTTGCCAGCAAATTTAAGATACATCTGCCAGATGTGGCACCCAAAGATGACCTGGAGAGCAACATTAGAATATATTTGGAGACAATATTTCTGTGTTTTACCCAAGTGATCACCTGCATCACACAGCTGGAGCAGACAATCAATATTGAGAGCACGTTAGGCAAAGGAGTTCAACTGCGACTGACTCGAATACATTTTGTGGATCGGATCGAGTGGTGTTTGCGACGATTGCAGGCCTCGCTTTATAATCTATCTGAGGAGGCAATTGCCAGCACTGGCATCAAGCTTGAGGATTTATCTTTTGTAGAACTATTGGACTTGGCCCTCGATAAATTGGAAACATTTAACGAAATTGTGCACGGTGTGAACACTGAAAGCCGTTTAGAAAACGAGAATCCCCAATTGTCTATTGAAGTGAATTATATTGCGAAGCATGCCTTGGCCTTTGCAAATGTCGCTCTCGAATCGGATAAAAAAGCTTTGACGGCTATTTGTGAGACGGTTTTAGATGAATGCTCCGTTTTTGAGCAGAACTTTGATCAGCATAATCTTGGTGAGCGTAAACTGGAAGCTTTATCGATACAAAGAGCCTTGTATTCCCTGGAGACATATTTAAATGAAGCTCTATTGCGCTTGATCCTCACAAGCTTCAGCGAGGCAGAGGATATATCCGTAAATAAACTGAAGAACGTTTTGCAAAAATGTGAAATTTCGAAAGATGTAGAGAAACGTATATGTGATTTTGATATTAACATCGATCGCATTCAACAGATTGGCGTATTTGCTATAGCTTTCACATCGGACGTTAAGACAAAAACAATTATACGGAGTTGTTTAGCCTCATTGGAATCCTTGGATTCGTGCATTGTGCCTGCATTTCAACTACACACATCAACGTCAGCTTCATATCATGCCAATATTTTAGAGCAACACTTCAAGGAGGAATTTGTGGTTTTTCGAAATGTTATTCATGAAATTATCAACAGTCGAGCCCTGATTGACACCTATTTGGATGTGCTAGCTGAGAGTATTGATAGCGCAGAGAAACTCAACGAAAAGCGACGTTTGTTGCAAGTTGCCCAAATGGGAAATGTTCTCTTTCAGCACTTTCATCTCACAATAAATTATCAGGAATTGATCGCTGATGAATGTGGCAAGCGTTTACACCATGATTTCATTATAATTTTAAGAGAATGTCAAGCTATTCTCGAATTTACGGTTCCAGTGGATCTCAAGCGAGTTTTGAAACGTTTTAAAATTTTATATTCAGTTTTAGCAAAATTACGTGATGTTTGTGGAGGAATAATCAGAGAGAGTTATGTTTGTACAAATGAAAATGTCCATACTATTTCAAAAAATTTAAAAGACAATTCTATTCGACACCAAACATTCGTTAAGCCTGGAAGAGGATGTACATATGTTAAAATGTCTAACAATAAGTCAATAAATTCATTATTGCATGAAAGCAAAATAAGTTTTCAAATAACTGAAATTCTTCAAATTTATTAAAGAGATATGTAAGAAAAATGGAAATAATAAAATAAAACAAATAAAATATTTATTTAAAATTTCGATTCTTTAAATTGGTTGATATCTAGTTTAATTCTAACAATTATTAATAATGATTTTACTGGCAGCCCTGAAAAAGTGTTGTTAAAACACTGCGGGTCGGAAACGATAGTTTGTACAGCGTCAAGCTATCGAAACTGTCAACGATGGATTTGCAACGCTGGGTGCAAGCGAATTAGGTATCTAGAAAAGATTGATTAAAAAAGTTTAGAAATCTCTAAAACTATAGAGCACACGCTTAAATAATATTTAATATCGGTCCATCCCTAAAACGCTTACATCCCTAAAACAATATTGTAAATATTGGGTGAAAAACGGTACCACAAATAACAGACTGACAATGAACTCATGCTTCTTTTGTGGTGCTGTTGACTTACACGACACTGCAAACTATGAATCGCTCAGTGCTAAGGTGCCATCGTCCAAGAAGTCTGTGTCGCTGGTGCTCACCCATCTAGCCAGCTGTATGAAAACCGAAATGAATCTGAAGAAGGATACAAAGCTTTGTCCGCGATGTTTTCAGGAATTGGCCAACTATGATACGATCATGGTGAACCTAATGGTTGCCCAAAAAAAACTTACAGCACAATTAAAGGAGGCCCTGAAATCCGAGTTCGAAGACGAAACGCTAATCGATGATTTTGAGGATATAACCGCCCAAGACGATGCCGAAGCTGACGCACTGTTTGGGGAGCTTGTTAAAGAGGACGATCAAGAGATGGAAATTAAGGAAGAATATGCTGATGATAACGCTGATGACGACGATGAGGAGGACGACTTCCTATGCGATGAGGCCGGCGTTAGGCGAGAAGTTGCCGCCGACGATCAAAAGAAATTCATGGCGAATCGGATTCGGATCGAGTGCGGCTCTTGTGACAAGGTATTCTATGCCCGTTATCAGCTGCAGAAGCACATTAGCGAAGTGCACAACAAATTGCAGGCGCACGTCTGTCCCATCTGCGGCGTCATCCGCCGCGACGAGGAATATTTAGAGCTGCACATGAACACGCACGAGGGCAAAACGGAGAAGCAGTGCCGCTACTGTCCCAAGAGCTTCTCACGTCCCGTGAACACTCTGCGACACATGCGCATGCACTGGGACAAGAAGAAGTATCAGTGTGAGAAGTGCGGATTGCGCTTCTCGCAGGACAATCTGTTGTACAATCATCGGTTACGGCACGAGGCAGAAGAGAATCCCATAATTTGCAGCATTTGCAATATTTCGTTCAAGTCACGCAAAACATACAATCACCATACTTTGACCCACAAGGAGGATCGACCACGGCATTATTGCACCGTGTGTCCCAAATCCTTTACTGAGCGCTATACACTCAAAATGCACATGAAGACACATGAGGGCGATGTTGTGTATGGAGTACGCGAGGAGGTGCCCACAGATGACCAGGTAGTCGAGGAATTGCAAGTGGATGTGGATGAATCTGAACAGGCCGTCACGGTCATAATGTCGGACAACGATGATCCTACTTCCGGTATTTGTCTCATTTGTAATGTAAACTACGAGAGCAAAAAGGAACTCGCCCATCACTTACAGTATGAACACGACGCCGTAATGAACAATTAGCAATATTAATTATGATTTTAACATAAAAAATTATGCACGCCACAAATACGGCTTCTATACCCATATGCAATTATTTTTATACAAAATGATCCAAATTGTATATTTGTCATTTTAAAATAAACTTAGTCTGACCTACAAAAAATTGTGCTCAATTTTATCAGAAATTTCAGTCATTTAAAATGACTTGAGAATCTTTAAAATTAACTATCTTTGATTTCTAATTACATTTCCAACGGCATATAAAAAACAGGTTGCATAAAAATCATAAACAAATATTATTTTGTTCTGCAACTGAAAAAAAGAATTATGTTTGATTCTTAAGCACATTCTCAAAGATAAACAGGAGAAATATCAATAACTGTTTGATTATTGAAACTACAGCTCCAAAAATAGGAATTGTCTTTGATTTCTAAACAGATTTTCGGAGGTACCTAGAAATGTTTGTACTAAAAAAGAACAACATTTTTGTACATAAAAAGCAGCACCAAAACTAAGAATTATTCGCGAATTAAAATCAGCTTTGCAAACGAAGAGTTTTTATTTTTGACCACTGTATCACAACAAAAATGGAACCCAATAACTAATTATAGCCCGTAGTAAATAATTTACGCACTTTTTTATGGTTTTGTTTAACGTTTCAACTGTTGTGTATTCCGACGACTATGTTGTAAAAAACTCGAAGCGAATTTCTTAACTTAAGCTTATTCGTTCTCCTGAGAGCGCAGACGACCGTTGGGGTTCGTGAGGCGCACAGATAGCTGCTTGGCACGCTCAACGATCTCCTTGCGCTTCTTCGAGGAGACGCCGTGGGCAATCTCGCCGCAGTAGATGCGATTCTGCATTAGCAGCACCTCCAGTTCACGCACGTTGTGCACGAGGAATTTCTTGAAGCCAGTGGGCAGCATGTGGCGGGTGCGCTTGTTGGAACCGTAACCAATGTTTGGCATCAGATATTGGCCCTTGAAGCGACGACGTACTCTGTTGTCGATACCCTTTGGCTTGCGCCATTTGTGCTGCAATTCAAAATCAAACCGATTAATTTATGAAAAAACCAAAGTTTTCATTATGTCCAACCACTTACCGACAACTTGGCATAGCGATCCGACTGGTGGCGGATGAAGTGCTTGCTGCGCTTCTTAACGATCTTGGGCCTGTATGCTGGGCGAATGGTCATTTTGCTGCTGCAATATTTAAAATTTTCTCAATTTATTTTCCATTTAAAGTTTTGCTTCAGGCGAATGTCAACAAAGTTGGACATTGTGTAAACACTGTAAAAACTATTTGTCCACGGGCAATTTAGGCAACATTAGTTTTCTCATCTATCCAGTTGGTGTTTTAGTTCACAAAAATCCATCAGTTGATGATGATGTTTAGGAAAATTGTAGATTTTATAGAATATACGAACCGCTAATATGCTAAGAGCACGTCAAAAAGAGAGAAAAAAGACGCGAAGTTGGGCACGCTTGACAGTTGTCAGCGCTGACAGTGCGACCAGACCAGCCAACTATTGTTTCCGTTTGGCAGCCCTATCATGCATGCATGACAAATTGCATCTATGTATTTAATTTAAAATACTATGTTTATTTTACGAACAGTGTAGCATTTGTCAATAAATTTGTTATACACTATTACCATATATTTTTTGTGCTTTAGAAAATTTGAAAGTTAATACCGCATTATTGATAAACGTTTCGTTGTTCGCAGCCCTAAACATCACTGTTATTATCATATGTGCATTTGGTGAAGCTATCGATAAATATTTAAAAGCAAATAAATCACAAGTGGAAACAGTGTTGTTGCAAATAGTCTGTAATCTCAGATGTAGCTATGATCTATACATAGGGATACAAGGGAATTAAATAAATATTTAGTAATTCCCACTTCATTCACAGAGCGTAAGCAGTCGGCGGTACTCTTAAGGCATACGGTGGATCAGAACAGTTATGTTATTCAAATAAGTATACAAAAGTCTCGACAACACCCTACACTCTCGGCGTAACAATTATATAACTTAGCGAATTCAATGTGAATGAACGACCAAAACAAAAAGAACGAGCATACAAATCGTGTGCAACTGACGCCTGCCACCATTATAAACAATGGTAACAAGCTAACAAATGCGCACGCAACGACAGCAGCAGCAACAACATGAAATCCGATCTCGAAGTCGATGTCGATGTTGCAATATCAGACGAAAGCAGCAAAAACCAAACGTCGCCGGTGCCACTTGCAAGAATTGCAACAGCAACAGCTGTCCCTGGCAGCCATGCGAATATCTTGTTCAACCGCTTCTTTGGCTCCTTCAAGTGGGAGGAGTTCACTTGCGGCTGTGGCTCCGCGTTCGTCAACATCGCCGTCACATATCCCATATATAAGCTTATTTTCCGTCAAATGTTGCATGGAGTACCAGTTGGTTCTGCACTGTTGCAACTGCGACATGAGGGTCTTGGATTTCTTTACCGCGGCATGATGCCGCCGCTGGCACAAAAAACCATCTCGCTGTCGCTTATGTTTGGCATCTTTGATGGCACACGCAGATACCTCGTCGAAGACTATCGCCTCAATAACTATGGAGCTAAGGTAATTGCAGGAGTTGTTGCCGGCAGTGCTGAGTCCATTTTATTACCATTCGAGCGCGTGCAAACATTGTTGGCCGACTCGAAATTCCATCAATATTTCTCCAACACGCAAAATGCGTTTAGGTGAGTAGCTGACAATAGTTTATTAAATCAGCAGAAGAATAATTCGATAATTTGTGTACTCCTATTTTAGATATGTAGTCAGCAATTATGGATATCGGGAACTGTACAGGGGGATTGAGCCAGTTCTTTGGCGCAACGGCTTATCGAATGCATTATTTTTCATACTGCGCGAAGAGGCCAGTGATAGCCTTCCAAAGAGGGCAAGTATTTTAATATGTCTCTTATATTGTTTTACTTATTTTTCATTTTATTTGTCCTTTATTGCAAATGAGAGCAATATCGTAGAATATGTAAACAGCCAAAAATTTGTGATACAAACTTGAATAAATCTTATTAATCAATATTTTAAACAACATTTCAGAAATCGATATCAAGCAGAACTGCACAAGAATTTATTGCTGGAGCCGTGATCGGTGCCAGCATTAGCACATTGTTTTATCCGCTGAATGTGATCAAAGTGTCGCTGCAGAGCAGCATGGGCCAGGTGTCGGAGGGCAGCTGGCAGGCGTGCAAGCGGATTTATCGTGAACGTGACAGTCGCATTGCTAACTTCTATCGCGGATGTGCATTCAATACGGGTCGCTCCTTCATCAGCTGGGGCATCATGAATTCGGCGTACGAGAACCTCAAGAAACTGATGAGTCAACCACAATTGCAGCAGCAACAGCCGCAGCAGCATCTTGTCGCACTGTCGAAGGGGGGCAAGTAGGAAGACGTTAGCTACTTACACATATATAAATATATATATATGCTTTGATGTATTACGTAAATACACGTGACTATGCTATTCTTAAGAAAGTTTCCTTCTGCCTTTAAATAGCAAATTGCTAATTTTAAGACATACTTAAGTGGTTTGCGGTCAGAGTGCCATGTTTTAAGCACTCCATTTTTGTATAAGCGCTGAAAATAAGATTATGTTCGTGTGTCATGACTGCATAAAGTATTTGTAGTAGGTGCATATATACTGCAAAATCTTAACTTTTATTTGAGTAAACCCAAAACGAAGTCAGTTTTCTCCCTTTTTGTTTTTTTTTTATCATTTTGTTGATTTAACCAACGATATCGCAATAATAATTGTGTCGCTTGGCGCAAGTACAATAATTGTAAGCATTTAAACAACCCAAAAAAACCAAACACAATTAGTTAATTAAGAACATACAGATTTCAGATATATAAATATATGTAAGGACATGACTTAATTATGGTGTTACTGTATATACACATATATATACTTGTGTGATGTTTACAAAATTAATCAAATTATTCGATGTACTAGAAAATGTGTTTATGTCTAAATTATTGTAATTTGTATCCAATAACTATACAAAAATATATGGATATCAGTCTGAAAACGCATCCCATCATATTCTAAGTAAAACAATAATCAAAAACTTGACATACAATACAATTCAGCATAATCGTGTATTTAGCACAATAAAAATAGTTGGTATCTACAAGTAAATTTTCTAACAATAAATTATATACAAAAACTACCACACATATCACATAGACAATTAACACGAGGGAAAGTGGACTCTTTAACACTGATCTTAACGCTTCTTAAGTGAACTACGATATCTTTGGTAGAAATCCTCCATGGCTCGATATTCGGGCTCAAGTATATCGGGAATTTCCTTGTCCAAGGACGCAAAGTAAACCATCTTAACAGAGCAGCTGCCGCGGAAGTCCTGTTCATATTGCCGCAGCTGCTGAAAAAAGCCAGAATTGGGTCGCACTTGCGGCCTTCTCGACTGGACATGCGTGTACGCTTCGCGAAGGCTCATTCCGCCGTACTTTATCAAATAGGCCAAGCACAGCGAGGCCGAACGACTAACGCCAGCGACACAATGCACCAAGGAGCAGCCACCACTGAGGCGCACCTCTTCGATCAGATCGGCTACCTCCTCGAAATGTGCTGCCAAATTAACACCTGCACGATCCTGTGCATTTATTCGTAGGTATAATGGATTGGTATCACTGGACAGCGGAGTATCCGGCAGTTCGGGTGCCACATTAACCACACAGCTTACGCCCAGCTTATCCAGATGCGCTGGAACCACAGCTGCAGCGCCGCAAAGATACAGCGACGGCGTCAAACGTGATATGCCTGGATAGGGTGTGTGATCTTCCAATTTCGTCTGACTGGAATGAGTAGAAATATAGAAAATAGATATATTAAACTATATAAGCAATAAGTTTACCAACCAAAGAAACAATAATTTGAGCACGCTCTTTAACATAAAAAATATTGTGACGGAAAATCTGAATTACAAAAATATACCTGTTTAAGGCATTTGTTTTCTTAAATATAATAGATAATTTGTGTTTCGCTTTTAAGTATAATGATTAATTTCTAAATTTGTTTTTATATTTGTTTTAACTTTATAATTATTTAATGCTTTTTATTGGATTCATCGAAAAACGTTGTAAAAACTATCTTCTTGAAAGAAGATTTACTTGTGATCCGAAATGTTTGGTGAACGGGTAAAATAACTCCATAAATGTTTCTTAAATTGTAAACTAATAAGCAATATATTTTTTTTAATTTTAATGTCTGATTTTTTTTTATACAATTTATCAAAAAATGCATATAAGTTAAAAGTTTATTTATTTATAAAAAAAAAACCTGTCAAATGCTGGCTTATGTCAGCTACCTCAAAAACTATTTAACAATTAGTTGCTAAAGGCAAGTGGTCAATATATATAGATATACTGTAATCTATATATAACTCGTAGTGACTAATTGTTAAATGATCCAACACATAAGTTTCTTCTAAAAGCCCAAAGATAAAACTTGGTAAATAAACTGTCAAAATGAAAAGCGATTTTCATATTTTTAGTCAAAGTTGTTTAAAAAAAATAGTTTTGTAAATCAAATGTATGATTTATACTAAAAATCTTAAAGCGCAATTTCCGCTCTGGCAGAATTTTATGAATGGACATTAGACGACCACCTTTACTTTTTTTTGCTTATTGTTTATAACACCAGAGAGTATTTTCCTTAGTGATCTATGGGTAAACGTCACGGTTTTTTCAGCTCCTACGTAGAAATACTATAAAATAATAAACATTTTTTTGTTGTTGTTTTTTTTTTTTTTTTTTGGAAAACTGAAAACATACAGAATACAAGAATAGAAAGAATTCGTTGCTCTCTTATAATAGAATTTGTTTTTCAAAGTGTGTTGTGTTTTAAAGGTAAATAACACAAGATTGAAATGAAAAACAATATGAAAATGAAAAGATTTGTATTGCGTATTAGGATATTAATCAGTTTGCTTAAAAAAAATAAGATTGGCTTTCAGCTAAAAACAAATTGTAAATGCTTAAGCATTTATTTAATTTTTTACACTTATTGCCAACAATCATGGAGAGTGCAGTTTTAGAAAATTTTTGCTTGCGACGACCACTTGGCATCTGCCAAGTAGCTTTGTGTTAAGTGTTGACAGTATTGTTGACAGATGTGTTTGCACCCATAGCCAAAGTCTGAGGTATATAATTGTAATATAACAACAACAACAAAGCCAACATCAAACTAATTTATTTATGGATTTTTGCCTGGCGACATTTCGTCGTCATTAAATAATAATCATAAATTCCGCTGGCACATTGCCAAAATTAATCATCGGACACTTTCACTTGAAAGTCGCCGTCGTCGTCGAAAATACGTTTTTGCATATACATCTTTATACAAGATCCACAAAAAATTCTGTATTTTGTATTTATAATTTGCTGCCGTGTGAAAAAATGTGAATTTGTGGGCGACGCAATGATTATGTTAATAAAACACAATAAATGCAGCAGCGAAAACAATAACAATATGTGATATTTCTATAATTAAGTGCACAAATTTATGTTTTTATTTTTTTTAAAGGGTGGATATATTTTAAACGATGTTGTTGACACTTAAATATTTTTTGCACATAGAACCATGTGATGACAATAGAAAATAAATGGGTTATTGGTATTATTTAAATTGAGTGCAGCCTTGTGGCAATTTTTTTTCGGTCCATGTCCTTACTGGGCTGAGATTGCAAAAGAAGAGTCTTGGCCAAGGACACAACATATATTTTTAAATCAACACCTGATCAAATTCATATATATATGAAACAATGCACAAAACACTTATAGTGTTTGCTTTGTTTTGGCATTTAGAATATGCAACTCAAGGTTAAAAATATTGCCAATTATTTTCTTATTCGAATTTGACAGTCACCAGACAGCATAGAAAGACCTTTGTCTGCCTCAAAATGAATAATTGTTTGTACTTTGTTTTTAGTTTATTTTTTGCAATTAATTTATCCTTGAATTTAATTGTCAGAGTCAGGGCTGTCGATGATAATCACCAAACATTTGCCAAAAGTATAAATAAAAAATCTTTTCAAATATTTTGAAAGAAACATTTATTGATTTTAATATCTGGTAACTCTGCTAGCTCAAAATTACAAAAGTCATATGTGCCAAAATCTTTTAAAGACGGGACAAAAATATTTGTCGTTAATTTTAAAACTAAAAAATACATTAAAATCAATAAGCAAAATTATGTTGCAAAAGAAAAAAACAGCTTCCTGCTTTTTTTACGGTAAGTTGTTGGATGATAGTTATAGTTACTAATAAAAAAATAGTTGTCGATTTAAACGCGAACATCTGAATATATATCACAGATGCTGCATCAGATCTGTAAAGGTATTCGCCATAGAATTTAGCACACAGAATTGAAATAAAAATGTTTGCATTTGGCAAATTTTAATGTAGGTGAAAACATAGCCATATGTTTTCATTTTTGAGAAAGTTGTAAGGCGAAGAATACGTTTTAAAAGTATGCTCATTTCCCATTTAGATTGCTAAAATAATGAAATATTTACTGTTAAAAATAATTAATGTTGAAAATATATATATATTGTATTGTAAAGCAAAGAAATTTATTTATTTTAATAAATTAATGTCGACTATAGAAAAAAAATTAAAATTAAATTATATTTAATTCAAAAATCAAATTATTTGATATTTGTTAATTTAAAAATCTAAGAAATAATAATAATAAATGGTCAATGAGAAAGCAATTGATTTTTTGTTGATTATTTAATTGTAATATTTTTATTTATAACTAATTTGAAAATTTATTTAGTTTTAAAGAACGGGCTGAAATCTGCCTTATCAAATAAAAGAAAAATGTAATTTAATAAAGCGAACTGTCATTTTGAAAACATTACAGCGTATAAATTATAATATATATATAATATAAATTATAATATATTCATATATTATAAATTATATATTTGAGCTCAACTACAGAAAAGGTTAACTAAATAAATTAATACAAGGCTCTGCCAACCCATTTAAAACTAGCCTTTGGGCATGGCTTGCATGACATAAGCGCGACCTTGACTTGTATTGAGAGAGTGCAATCATATATATTTATATATATAATATATATAGTTTTAAGGTAAGTAAAAGCGGAATTTTTTGGGAACAATTTGAAGTAGAACAAAGTAACAATAAAAGCAGGTGTGTAAATATATAGAATATTTCATGTGACTCACACTTGACATTCGAGGTCCTTGCAATTGGTATCATTACTTTCAGCTAAACCCGATTGCGATATGTTGTTAATGTCGTCCACAATACTTCTGAGTTTATTTTGTGCGCCTGTTGGCAAATTGGGTATTGTAATTAATTCTTGCATGTTTACGAGTCCGTTGCCCGATCTACACGATCTGTATATACGTTTTTCTTTTTAAACGCTACACAAGATATGCAAATTCCACAAATTCCAAACAGAATATAAAAACTATTTTGCTTCACTTAATTTTCGGCTCGTCACTGCGTAAACAAATTTGTATTTATCGCTCTTTGGGGTGAATGCGGAAAATACAATGCTGTATTTTCTCTTCCGACGTACAAAAGTCGACTGACTCACTTATGGGCTAAACAGCAAACACACAATTCGAAATATATATTTTCAGTTGTAGCGTTTAGCGTAAATTGATGTCGTGGTGAATTCCCACTGCAGTGCGTAACTTGTTTTGTGTGGGTGAGTTGAAATGTGCACAATTTTCTACCTTTGGCAGGTATAAATATACATTTGTGCACTGCACACTACTCAACACGAATTTTTTGTCCCGTTCTTGGTTTTTTAAAATTTATAACTTCTTATTTACTTATTTATTTGTTGCTTAATTGTATGATTTTCATATAATTTCATATGAAATTTTAATATCTATTAGTTATACAATTTTTCTATTTCAAAGCACAACTTTTTGCGTTACAGTTCAGAAACATTTAATTGCCGTTTGCTTTGAATTTTGATTTTGGCGCACATTTAACAGTTCCAGTGTGGCTAGATACTTAAATTACCTCCCAACTATAAAATGTATCTATATAAAATACAATTTAACTTTTGGCTTTAACTCGACGTTATATTTAAAATATGTAAGTTAAATATTCAAGAAACCCGAAAAACAAGTTAGTTCAAATTTGTTTAATATTACTTTGTAAAAACAGTGTTTGCTTAACAGTAAACAGTTTGTGAGTCTGTTAAACTGTCATCAGACAGCTGACCAATAATCGTGTGTACAGCCACCAGACATAGTTAATAAAACAGAGAATACCAAATGGAAAAGAAGAAGAGCAAAGCGCGAGTTTCTTGTGAATGAGATAAATTGCAGCCGACGCCAACTGGCCTCAAACAACAAATACATATTTACCAGAAATTCTAATCAAATATTAAAAGCACCACAATATGGGCAAGGAAAAGGCTGGTAAACAATTCAACATTGGCGACTTGGTGTTCGCCAAAGTGAAGGGCTATCCAGCGTGGCCAGCAAAGATCACCAAGTACAACAACAAAAAGTACAATGTTTACTTTTACGGAACGGGCGAGACCGCAAATATTAAATTGGAAGATCTGTTCACCTATGCGGACAACAAGGAGAAGTTTGCTCATTCCAAGAACATGAAACGGGCCAAGTTCAGCGAAGCCATCGATCAAATTGAGAGCGCTCTGCGTGGCGAGGACTCGGCACCAATCGATATGCCAACCGCCGACGAGGGCAGCATGAGCACAACAGCTAATGTTGGCGAGGAGGCGACATTGGTTGCTGCTGCCGATGCAGAAGCTGAAAGAGCAGCCGATGCTAGTTTCGTACCAGATGATGCCCCCGAAGGTGCAGCAGCAAGCAAAGAAGCAGAAGAAGAGGCAGCAGGATCAGTAACAACTGCTTCCGTAGATGAAAAGAAGAGAGGAGCAAGAAAAACTAGGGCACCGCCACGCCATGTGGACGGCGATACTGAGGGGACGAGCACCGATGCCGTAGACGCACCACCGCCGCAGAAGAGACGCGTTCCACCCGAAGGCATCACAGCCAACACTAAAAAGTCGGTAAAGAAATCGAAGCCAACAGCAGCCGTGACTCCAATGCAGAAGAGGTCTCGCCAAGGCAAGGTAATTATGAATTAACATTTCTCATTTGTATTTTGTCAAAAATCATATTCCCAAAGTATATTTTTATAAATGTACAGTAAACTAGTCACTAGGTCATCGTTAAATGAAGAAAATGGTTTGACCTGATTAGTTGTATGTTCAAGATTGAGTTAAGTGTTTTTCACAGATATATTCTAAGGTTTTTATTGTGAAGTAAGGCAATGTGCAAAAGAGACACAAGAATTGCAAACCTACAGAAACAACGTATGTATTATTTCTATTAAGGACATAGACGGAAAGAATACAGAAGACATTTATTCTCGCATGTAATCAAACTCAATTTAAATATGAAATATGCAAGCCTATTAAAGTAAGCATAAGTTGCAAAAAAGTTAAGCAGTTGGCGACTTTCTCACAAGTTGCAATGTCCTCAATTATAATAATTTGTCAATTTGTGGAAAGTGCTCCATTCCTTCTTTTTAGAATATACACTATTATGTGACTTGCAATCAATTGTAGAAACAGCAAAAACGTATGAGCAAATCTATTTACAGCATGGGAAATATAATTATTACGGGATTAATTTCTCTTTTCGCTTCTTGCAAAGCTCGACAGTTTATTTAATACTTAAGGTTTAATCATTTTCTGATCTTCCTGGAAAGGACGTTTGATTATATTTAAAACTAAATTCACACATTTTATATATAATTTTTCAGATACATAATGATTTGCTTATGATATACATGCCAACCGCAAAGTGCGTGGGCATCAATTTAAACTATAAGAAACCGGCCAGCTTTGACAGTCCAGCTGCCGAACAGAACTGGCGTGCGAAAGCGCGTAAGGAAGCACTAGACCTGAAGATGAAATTGGAGTCTGGACAGCTCGATGCCGAGTCCTTGCCAGAGCGCATTGTAATTGAACCCGTGCGCAGTGAGATACCTAAGCAGGAGGCTGCCAGGTTTATAGAGGAGCTGATCGACCAGGAGGACGCCTTGTTCATGGAACGTGACTTCATCCAGCTTTCGCTGCAGCTGCGAGAATGTTTAGGATTGCGTCGCGCCAATGTGGGTCGCTGCCTGGAGATTCTTGGGCAGCTGAAGGATGTTGAGCTAAATAAATTAATGCTGTTGCGCAATCCAGAATGCGTAGATACCATGCGTCGATTACGACGCTATGTTGGTAATTTGGACCTGTGGAAAATGAATAAAAATGATGAGCTCGAATTCAAAGATAAGGCGGTAACCATCCGGCAAGTGTCGACGGACATTTATGACACGTTCAAGAAGCTCTTTAACACCGAAGCCGATCACGGGGAAGACTTTTGGATTGAGTTCTGCGAGAAGGTGAAGGTATACAAGGCCTACACGACCAGAATCAATGACAATCTGCGCGTCACAATGAGCCAGCGCAGCTACGATAATCTGGTCAAGACAAAGAAGGAGGCCGCCGGCGTCGCAACGAAATCCCCGGAAGTTGCTCATAACTAAACTGGCTTATAATAATTTAAAGTTTGCCGTCTTGTTCTAGAAGTCTAAATAAGGTGGGTGTTTTTGTTACTCGCCAACGTCCAGAGCTCTATTAATATATCGTTTCATTAATTTCTAGTTAATATTAAGATAACCCGCCCGAGCGGGGGCGATGTTTGTGAAGTCCTGCATTATCCCAAAAAAAAGAGAAGCATTAAAATCGGACACATTGTTTTGCTTTATGAGTAGTTGTACTCGTTGTATGCTTATATTCAAATATATATATGATATATATATATATATATATATATATAAACATCTTCGGGCGTTTCAATTCAATATGTTTTGTAAAAACCATTTTGCAAGCACTTCGAGAACGGTCTGCATCAGCATACCCGCAACACTCCTTAAATACAATTAATATAGTTTACAAAGCTGCACACATTATTATGAAGATATGTGTTTTATGATTCATTAAAGAAAAATAAACTCTTGACGTATATAGCTGAAATTAATCAATAACAACATGCATCTCTAATAGTTGTAGTTCAAGCTGCATTTGTAACAGTAATTTTCGACATTGCAAAGTCTAACCTCAATATTATAAATAGCTAAACGATTTCGTTTTTAATTAAACTGACCTCAATATAGATTTTGAAGTATATCTGCGAAAAACCAGTTGAGGCCTGGGTGCAATCTTTTTGGAAAACCCCACCTCCTTATGTGGAAAATGTGTTTTCAATGTTTTGGGTCAAATCTTTAGTTTATATTCAACTGGATTCAAATTACTTTATGAAAAAAATATAATAAAATAAAAAAACTAACGGCGATCTTCTCTACGATTTTGGCTAGTCTCGCATTGCATTGGGCCAATGTTGGTCTTGATCAGGTCAAGGATATTGAGCTAAATAAAATTATGCTGTAGCGCAATCCTGAATGCGTGGATACCATGCGCCATATGCGAAGTTATGTCGGCATTTTAAAATGGACAAAATGTATGAATGGCGACGGGCATTTATGATACGTTCAAGAAGCTCTTCGACTTTTGACCGATGATGACTTTTGGATCGAGTTCTGCGAGAATGTGAAAGTCTAAAATACCTGACCGACCAGAATCTTACTAAGCCAGCGCACCTACGTTAATTTGATCAAGTCAGAGAATGAAGCGAAAGAGAGTTTAAAGTAAGCTGCCAAGAATTAAACAGGCAAATACTAATTTGAAGTCGTTTAGTTCTAGAAAATTTACATAAGGTGTTTTTATTGCAGTACTTTTTCCACAGCTCTATTAAAATATGTTTTTATATACACTCCGCTGTATATTCCAAATTGTGTAGACGAAACTCTAATTGATAGTCAATCAATTTTTTTTATAATTACAAATCATGTTATAAACAAAGATACATAAATAAGAAAAATATTTTAGCATTTTTGTGTATGTTTGCGGGTGTTAAGCTAAACTGATGGGTTTACGATTCATTCTATGTAATCGCCGATATTCATTGACCGCCGTCTTCTACTCGTCATTTTCTGCGAGCATTCCGCGAGTTTCTTCGCGTTTTTTGGCGCGTATCGTTTGACACTGTTTCTTGGTTTTCACTCTGTTCTCCGTTTCCTTGCGTCCAAAGTTGACAACTGCATCACTTGTCCCTTGGCAACTTTCTCGCGTTTGTTTTACTCGTTTCTTGCTGCGCACTGATAACTGTTTGTCGCTGTGTTTCAACGTGGCCAGCATGCGTTGCTTCATGCGGCTGATGCGCTCCACCATTTTGAGCGTAATTGGAAAGAGTTGTGCATGAATTGAATCATCTTCAGTTTGTTGCAGCTCAACTTCTTTTTGGTGCAACTCCATTTTTAGGTGATTGTTGCTGCATCGTTTACTGCGTCGAACTTGCCGTGTGTCTTCAATGATAATTTCCGGCTCGAAATTGATATTTACATCGTACTCCAACCTATCCAATGCAATCGGATCAGCATTGTCCGCATCTGAATTAATTGGGTTTTCCATCAGTTTAATTTTTGTGGTTTGTTATTGTTTACAAAAGGCTTTGAAACAAATGGAATTGGGACTTTTCGCATTTTGTAAACATGTGTGTTTTTATGCGTATGTGTTCGAATACACTGTAAATATTTATTTATTTATGTCAACAAAAATACTATAGTTAAAAATAGATTAAATAACACATTTAATATTACATTTAAAATGTAAAAAGTTAAACTTTTTAAAAAATTTTACAGTGAATAATTCTAATTAAGTATATTTATTTAATCAAATTATTGACTTTTATACATTTTCAACATTGAGTTCAGACTTTTGTAGACATTCCATTACTCAATACTTCCCTTTATATATATTAAATTTACATCTTTACAATTATATATTTAATTATTTATTAAATTGTAGACTTTTCTAAACATTAAGCAGAATTACAAACATCAGCAACACAAATATAAATTTAATATTCAAGACATTTAAATTGATTTCACTTATACATCTATTTAATTTACTTCCATCAAGACGTCATTTTATATTTAATTATTTATTAAATTGTAGACTTTTCTAAACATTCAACAGAATGAAAAACATCTCTTACAAGAATAAAAACTTTATATTCAAGGCGTTTAAGTTCTTCCAATTTAAAGTAATTAAATGTACATCCATAGATGGTAGTTTGTTAATCGTTCTCCTTGACATCCCCAATGCCCTCAGGGAGTATGGCAAACATTGCTTCCGATTCGGGCAAACATGGCGAATCGTAGATTTTGCAGATGCGCGCATCTCCTTTTCCCTTGCGGAGATATAAACGGGTTGTCGATGCATGAGCCATGATGTGGCCACCGATGGGTTTCTTGGCATCCGCCTGGAACATCGATGCTCCGCCATCTACTTGGGCCGTAACCTGATTCGTTATGACCACAGCGACGCCAAATTCATCCGCCAGCCGTTGCAGCATCCGCAGAAATAGACCCAAATGATTTTGTCGAGCCGCCAGCTCACCGCGTCCAATGTACTCGGAGCGATACAGCGCCATGGCACTGTCCACAATAATCAAGGCATATCTATAAATAAGCATAATGTAAGTTGAGGAATAGTTTCTAATAGGAATGCTTGCTATGTTATTATGAGAGGCACACCTCGATTCGAACATCATGCCAGCTGCCATTTGCACTAGTTTTGTCTGCTGATCTGTGTTGTGGGCACGTGCACAAGCCACATTGTCAAGGACATCCGCCTCCTCCATGCTGTAGCGCTGTGCAATGGCGGACAGGCGTTCCGGCCGGAATGTGCCTTCCGTATCGATGTATAGGGCTTTGCCCTCGCCACCGTTCTGGCTGATGGGCAGCTGGCAGGTGACTGCGAGCGTGTGACAAATTTGCGTCTTGCCGCAACGAAACTCGCCAAAGATTTCGGTTATGGAGCCCGTCTCGATGCCGCCACCCAGCAGTTTGTCCAGCTCCTTGGAGCCCGTTGTGAGCATGACAACCTCTGATCGCATCTGGTGAAAGGTGCGCGCACTGGTGAAGCTCAGCGGCACCAACTTGTTTGCCTCCCTCATAATGTGATCTACCTTGGATTCGCCCAATCCCTTAATTGTCAGCAGCTGGCGTCGCGTTGCATACGAAACCGATTCTACGGTGTGCAGACTGGCCTGTTGCAGCAACTTAATGTCTCGAGGATTAATGTTGTTGCCCTGGGTGTGAAGTTTTAACAGTTAATGTGTGGAAATTGCAATTGGATTTTTTGGGTGTAAACCTGCAATTTGAGCACATCAAGTGGACCCGCATCCTCCTCATCTTCGGATAAATCGGCCGTGGTGCCTGTGGCCAGCTCTGTTTGCTTTTGTGCCGTTGCGCGTTGTTTCTGTTCCATTTTTAACACAACAAAAACAACAATTATCGTTTGCTTTCAAAATTTAAATTGATTGTTGTGAGTTTTATTATAAAAAAATACGCGCGCTGTGTTGTGAAATTTTCTTATTCATAATTTTGCCATTCACATTTGACAACGCCAAAAAAACAGCTGTTTAATCGACGTTAAGAAGAAGCTAAAGGAATTTTAGCATTGAAACAGCAGCCGCAGGAGAATTACATAAAGTGATACCTGCAAACCGGCATCATTTGCGTGTTATTTTTTTCTTTTTGGGATTTCGCTTAAATTAAAAGCTGTGCAGAGAGGAAAACAGTTCAAACACGACATATTATCGGAAGTATGAGAAATCATCACTACTTTGATGTGCAACTGTAAGTTGAGCAATACAAATGGAAAACTAACACGTGTGTGGATAAAAAAACATAAATAAAACGCTTTTACTTTATATTGCAGGAAATTTCGTGATTTTGAATCCGTTTTGCTGACACCTATCTATTTTCGAGGCTGCGTTTTAAGCTCTTTGGAGAGTTTCTTTGGTGAAATTGGAGGCAAGACCAATTTAGATATAATCAGTTTTAGCAAGGAGCAGAGACGCGTAGTATTTCGTGTGCCCGAGGAGTTTGCCGAGCGAACGCACACAGCGATTACATTGATTGGCTACTATCAGGAGGTGCCCTGTCATTTTCGTGTGCTAAAATCATCGAAGGAGCCTTTGGTAACCACCGAAAAACAAAACGAGTGCGAAGAGCTCACCAAAGAGGAGTCACAATAATTAAAATGTCATTTTGTAAAGTGTTCGGTAAGGATAAGGTAATATTTGCCACCAAAGAGGATCATGCAGTGCCCAGTACCATTGAGCTGCCGGCACCAGAGCCGCCACAGGGCCTCATCACCAAGGATGGCGACATCAATTGGGGTTGTCCCTGCTTGGGTGGCATGGCAACTGGTCCGTGTGGCGTTGATTTTCGCGAGGCGTTCTCCTGTTTCCATCACAGCGAGGCGGATCCGAAGGGCTCCGATTGCTATGAGGCATTCCGAAAGATGCAGGATTGCTTCCAGCAATATCCGACAGTCTACAATAAGTCAAGCGGCGGCGATGATGACGATGATGCCCTTGGCGATGTGATGAATCCGGAGAACGGCTCCAGTGTAAAGGATGTCGATGAATTATCGGGCGGTGCTGGGGCTGCTGCTGCTACAACTACAAATGCAACTGACACTACAGCTGATACACAGATAGCCTCCCAAACAATATCGAAAGTTAAGTAATATAAATCCACACCGGATTTTCAAATCGTGTATCAATAATTGTAAGGTTGATTATATAGAAATAAAATCAGATACAGAAGCCAGTTATCATTTACATAAACTGTTATTATTATTTTGTTTCATTCCATTTAACAGCTGTTGCTGTATACAGTGTTTCGCTTTATTCCAAATGAAGAAATCAAAGTTCCATTTAGCTTGAGATATTATTTAGTTTATCCTTTAAGGAAAACTGTTTATTTTACACAAGTATATGTGTTTTTTATATTTGCAAGCGGAAAATATAATAAGCGAATAACATTCAGAATACTTATGGGATTTTGCAGCATATTTCTCAAAAAACATCTGAAACATGGTTGCTGTCGTGTGTTAATCGGCTAACCACCACGTATTTTAATCGGTCAACAACTATAAGAAAAATATGAAAATTTGTCGAAACCGTGTCGAAATTGTTATTAACCGCATTGAAAAATGCTTAATGTGCTGATAAATCCCGCATGTGAAACGACTAAACGTGAATTCAATATCAGGTCTGTGCAGAATTTCAAAGTGCAATAGATAAGTGGGCACCAGTGTAATCTATTTGTTCTACAAGCAAAACACATGAATACAAATAAAAACAAGCAATAACCTCGCTTGCAGCTCGAAATCTGTAACAAAATAGAAAGTCCAACAGCTCGCCAGTGTTGTGAGTGTTGTGCAAATCTGATTTTGACAAATACAATCTCTTCGAAACAGTGCTTTATAATAATACAAAGCTCAAATAGTTTTTATTTAAAGTTTTCATATTTCGTGCATTAAAAAATATCGTGTGTGCTGCCTTCGTCGCAGCATAGACATTCACACACACGCGCCGAACAACACATACACATACGCGCGCAGTTACGTATTGGTGTGCTACGAATTACGTGCGGAAAGGAATTCGAAAATTTACAAAGTAATTTTGTTTGAGAAGTTTTCTATTTGAAACAGAGAAAAATACAACAACATCTAAAGCAATAACGAAGAGTCTCAACAAACTACACAAATTACAGGAATAATAAATTATCAGTGTTTAGAAGTGAATAAAAAGCAACAAACACAACAACAAAAACAGAAACAGCGATATATTTGAATGCGGCTGAGGCTTTATCATTTAAAAGAAAATGGTTTCGTTAATTGATACAATCGATGCGGCAGCGGCGGCCCAAAAGCAACGTAGCGCCGCTGCCGCTGGAACAGGAGCAACGTCGATGTCAATCTCGTCCAATGCTAAAGACAAATCCATGCCAGCTGCTGCTGGTGCTGCTGCTTCTGATTCTGCTACAGGTGTGGGTTTGACTGCCAATGGCAAGCCTAAGGAAAAACGAAGGTGAGTAAATGGTCACTCTAATCGATCTCACGCCTCCTCTCCCTCCCATAATCCACCCAGCCCAACAGATATTGAAAATTTACCTTGTGATCTGTTGGATGGGCTGTTTGACTATTGCATAAGCAATTTTTTCTTTCTTTTTTTTTCTAACTGCTGCGTCGTCAGCGTAAGCGTTGACGTCGTCATCATCGTTTTTGTTGCTATTGTTTTTGTTTCTGCTTTTTCCATATTTTTAATAGGGCTGATGGACCTTTAACTATACAGTTGTACACCCAAATCTACACCCTATGGCGAAATACACTTCTGTATCTGTGAAAAGGTTTGAAATTGAAGTAAATCTGCTGATAAATTGAGTACAAGACGATGATGACTAGCAAAATTAATAGAAATGAAATATTTTCGTGATAAAGACGATTTGATCGCTTCCATAGACATTTAAGAATTTATTATTGCAATCTCACATATGCAATTTGGTCAAACATTCATTCACATAGAAGTCAATTGCAAACACAGCTAATAAAAGTTATTGTCATCCTTATATATTAATTTAATATACCGATTTAGAATATTGAAAACTGTTTTCGTTTGCTTTAATCATGCTTCCGACGATCGAAGTATCAACGTATTCATTAATCATGCACGGCTTTTGCATTTTCGATAATTATACAGCGCTTTGGACAAGTTCAGACACTTAAAGAGAACGCTTTGATCGAGACCTTGACTTCAATGTCAAGCAATAGAACCAATAACCAATTCAAATGCGAAATTGGCGAGCATAATTATATTTTCCACGCTGAAGCTGAAGTGACCAATATTTTATATAGAAGCACGCTTTATCTTATTGTGAGTGCAACTCTTCCAGGAAGCCAATCAGCATATCTTTTAGTACGTTGACGGGACTCGGCTCGGCCTGTGAGCTGCATGGCTTGGCCTGCTTTTCTTTTCTATTTTTAGACCAATGCATTTGTGCCTGCTTTTTGGCCATGTTTTTCTTCTCTTTTGCTTTTTCTTTTAACAGCAACGCATTTTTCTGCTTTAATAAAAACAAATAAAATTAAACCTGTTGTGCTTTTGTATATTTTGTTAAAGCATAACCAGTTTTTGTTAAGTTTTTTTTTTTGTCGGTTTTGTTTTATTGGTTTGGTTTTGTTTTTTTCTTGCCTATTAAAAAAAAATGTTAAAATGGGTTTAAAAATATGTTACACACTGGAAATAGTATCGTTTGTTTATAATCGCATTCATTTTTGAATTCCTGTTCCCGACAGCCCTTCTACAGGGTATTTTGTCAGTGAACCAATTTACTTTGTCTCGGCATATCTAATCTTTTTGGCAGCTACCTTTTTAGGCCCATTTGGGACCGATCTGCCCCTCAAATAACGACCACGAATTTACTGAAACCATTTACTATTTTTGTTAAGCAGATAAATTATAAATTTTATGATGATTGTGCTTTTTGGGTTGATTTTTCTTTTTTAAATGCAGCATTAGCATTGAATTTAAATATTTGATCTTGGCCTGGCCTGGCCTACGTGACTCAAGTTAGTTTGATTCGATGCTGCAACGCAATTCTGTAACATTTTCAAGCCAGGAAAAGCCAAAACAGAAGCAGCCAGCGATACAATTCTAAACTAGTTTCTGACATCAATAAGTATTTAATTTCTTTGCTGCCAAATTAGCATTTGTGTCACGTGTTAAATAATTGTTGTTTACATTTCATTTTTGATATATCGATATATATCGATATGATGATGCTGTCATCTCTTTTTGTAACCTTATTTTTACACTTTTTGTTTATGTGATTATCTTAGCCTCGATTAAAGAATTATTTCATTGTTGATTTCATTGACACCTATGTTTAATTAAAAGAGATTGAAAGAAATATTGCAAAATAGTTTATAGAATGTTTTCAAATTAGAATTTGTACGTATTATTGAAAATTTGATTAAGGAAATTTGTTTGGGTATTATTTTGAGAAGAGGAACTGAACACGATTGTGGTTTAATTTATAGTTTTACTTAATAAAATGTGACTAGATATATTCAACACACACGTCATATATCTGTTAACACTCATTTAAATGAATTTCCAATAATAATAATAAATAAATAAATAATATATTATATATATATATATATAACTATAAATATATATATACATATATATTTATTTTTAAGTTTTTTTTTTGTGTGTATGAATGAGTTTTCAATACCAACGCAAGGCAAACGCAGAGCATTAACACAATACAATGTAAAATATTTAAATGATGTGCTTCATTGTTCATTCATTGTTGTTGATCGTTGGTTTTGTTTGTATATGTTGATTTCTTGTTGTTGTTGATTTGTTGTTGTTTATTTTGTTGTTTCTATGGTTGTTGTTGCCTCTGTCTGCCACAACAACGACCTACTTTTTGCGCAATCGAAATAAAGTATGACGACATTAGCGGGGAGCAGTTGTGGGGTGTAAATAAATGTGTGTAAGTGTGGTCTTGACTGCTGTTGTTGTTGGTTTTTCTTATGCATAGTTGTAGTTATTGTTGTTTCTGTTGATTTTTGTCGCAGACTCCAACAGATGTTGTTGCCATGCAGCCATCAAATGCAGCCTTACGCGTTGTTTTCTTATAGGTATCTGTGTCGCTGCCATATGTATGTGTATTGGTGTTTATTAGTTTTTTTTTTGTTTGATTTTGTCCAGTACTCAGCTAGCTGCCTGCTCAATTTATTTATACCATGTGAAATAACTTTATTTTGTTTTGGTAATTATGTGCTCTTTTCTCGTATTTTGTCAGGCGCGTTGAAAAATTCCCCATAATTTTTACCTGTTGCACAAATTGGCTAGCATATTTAATGCTTTTTTGTTGCCAAAATAAATGGAACACCTGACAAAGAAAACGATTTTATTTTTTTTATATATATTTCAGATTTAAAAGGTTCGATTGCGATCTCATATCAATAGATTTTAAAAATATTTGATTTATTTCATACCTGTTGAAAATATCGAAAAATTTATAACAAAGTTGTGCAGAAGAATGTGAAGGCAGAATGAAGCATCCCCGATCAATTTAATATTATCAATAACTACCCACGTTTTGACTAAATTTCATAGATATAGTCTTCAAATAAAGAATTTTTTAATAAACTATCTTAATGCTAATATTTCAAAGGACAACTATAAAGGTAATTTAAAAAATTCCAAAAATATCGGACGTAGCAGACTGCAAAATACGCTGTAAAACGAATACAATTTTTTACGGCGCTGGTGATTTCACAGTAGAGGATGCCGACGCTCGAAAATTAAAATAGATTGTCAAAAGTACTCTTTAAAATTCCGAAAGAAACTGGTCTATCATATATATCAATCTTTGATACCGATTACAAGCAATCTACCCACTAAACATTGTAAATTCTGGCCTCCAATTGTGGCAGATATGAATTTTATGGATTTATGGGACACTTGTGAACGCATAAACTATTTAATTTATAATTCTTTCCAGATTCCGTAAATATTAAAAAATTTAGTGACTATTGAAAAAAAAAATCTAAAACGATGAATTATTAATTTTTAGGGACTGCGTAGCTTCTTACGAAATTCAATATTTCAGATTTAAATCAAATCGAGTTTAGGTTGGGATTATTGGACAAAAACATGGATTTTGTTAACCTAAACATATTTTTCATATTTTTTATTTTAGGGCATCTCCTAGTCGACTATTCTTTCGACTCGGGCATTCTAATTTGTTATTTTTTAAAAATTGAATATAAGATCTAAGCCAACAATCGCATTTAAATTTGCTCTGCCAAAAAAGGGCTATTTGTTCATCCTGAGATTGAGATAATGTTTACATATTAAATTGCGATAATTGTAGATTAATGACTTTTTTTTTGAGTTTTTCTGGTTTGCTTGTTATAGATAAATTTAAGTTTTTGTTTGCTTACTAAATGTTTTGTCGGCAAAAAACACGCAAGAGACCATTATTTAATCGTCGAGTCATTCGCTGTTGCTTTGCCGTTTTGTCGCTTATCTCATTTCACTTTCAGTCAGTCATTCAAATATTTGAGTTTTGTTATGTTTTTATGATATAATAACAAAAGAGTAGTCTGCTGTAGGGATAAACTAGCATATAAAAAACCCAGCCAACTGGCGGCTAACTAGTTTGTTTCTAGCTCAGTTAAGTGTATCTTGACTTGTACGTGGCAGTTAACGGGTTTGTTTTTTGTTTATTTATAAACGTTTTTATTACTCGATTTATTTGATTTGACATTAAAAATGACTGCAGTTTGTGACTCATTCAATATGCAAATATTTGGTGAAGAGTCCTTCATAGATAAGAGAGATATAGAATAGAGCTGACTTAAAATAAGCTCTAGAATATGCAATGCTTTTAGAATACATATGGTATATATTAAAAATTAAATTATGATAAGGCGTACAATGATAATTAGTATCTGATTCTTATTTTTGCGCACTCTGCTTACTGTCAGATATGCCTGGTCAGTTCGCACATGCATCGTTTACCCGAGGCGACTTGTTTTGGCATTAATCTTATCAGGCAGAGAGCTGCTCTTTTTCGCTTTCGCTCTATTCTGCTGATAGCACACTGATAGCTGATGTTAATGTTTAATGTAGTGTACTATTGCCATTTCATTCGCACTCATGTGATGTGTCAACCAATATTGTTGATGTCTAGGATTTTTACTGGGCTTAGATGTGGGTGTTGGTGTGTGTATTTTATTATGATAACAGTTGGTATTCCTATAAATATTAATTTCGTACTAGTAAAAATTTCTGTTTATATCAAATCTTCATTCCAAACGGTTCACAGCTCAATAAAATTCGCGTTCGTGTATGTGCGTGTGTGTGTGTGTGTGGTGTGCGTGGGTGTTTAATGGCTTAAGACCATTTAAAAAGCATAATGTATAATTCTTGGAAAAATTGTGATTTTAATTGCATTGAAAATGATTTCTATGGCGACGATATGGCTGCTTTTTATGAAACGGATCTTAAACAACAACAGCAACAACACCAACAACCACAACAACATCAACAACAAGAACAAACTCTGTCGCATGGTTTACTTTACGGATGTAGGCCAATTAATGAGCCCGCTGTGAATTTCAATAATGTTGGCTTCTACAATATGCCCATACCACAACAACAACAACCTGCTCCATTTCCAACATTTGGTGGCATGTGCAACAACAACTCAACCCGTATGGATATGTCGCATTATCAGCCTAATCAGCGGCAATCCAATGATTATTGTCAGTATTCAATGAATGGCTATGGGAGGCAGGCAACAACGCTGCCCTATTTGTGTCCAGATGCTTCCATGCGGCTTCTAAACCTGGCCAAACCATGCCAGGGCAATCCGAATTGGAACTACGAGCATTGCTTTAGCTTTGCGCCAAGTCAGCCCGAGGCGTGCCAGTATTCACAATTTGTGGATATTGAGGATTTTATGTAAGAGAATCCAAATTTTGTAACCATTTGAAATATGAGTCTTCATTTATGTGGCTGCTACTCAAAACACTCAGACACAAGCCACCCACAAACCCTTTCTTTCTTCTTTAGTCTGCGACTAACAAAAACAGAATATATTCGCTTATCACACATATCACACACAAATGACTCCTTATCTCACCCACTGTACTATTATTATACATCAGGCATTCATTGTCTCTTCGCTGGTTTTATTTGTTGTTATATATATGCACAGACATACTCTATTTATCGGTCTCAGAGATCACCTGGCAATTATTGGGCTATTATCTTTTGGACAGATTTAAAAATGAATTGTGAAAAGCCAAGTTTTTTTTTTAGCTTATAAGTTTTGCCTCAATCTGTCAGTTCAATCAATTGTTTATAAATCTCTGACAGCAGTTATGACTAAGCAACAAATTATCAAAATCGGGCAATTTAATCTCAATTTTGATTTTTTGGAGACACATATCACAAAATTTGCTATAAGGGGTTAAAAAAAAAAATTTGGATTAAAAATAATTTTTTTTAGTTTTAAATCTCACTCAGGAAACAAGATGTTCCGATTCTGTTACTAGTTTTAATATGACTTATATCCGATCGAATTACTATATATCATAGTTTCAATAAAAATAATCGGCGAAAGATAAGTTCTTGCGTAACAAATTATTTTGCTTATTAAATTATTGAAATTTAACCTATCCAATATACAATTTAATATGACCCTTATATTTCAATAATGAACTATTGACATAAGATTACTATATAATATAGATCTCATAGTAACAATAGCTCGGTATAAGTTAGATATCGTAAAAGTTACTCCGGTATATAAGGGTATGTATGTATGTATTATCTTTTTGTATTATTTAATCTATTTGGTTATGTAGAAATGCACATACAATCGGAATTTTAATTTTGTTGTTTTATTTTTTTTTCATTCTGGACAATTTACCAAGGCTGTTTTAGAGTAATTATTTATGTGGCACATAGGTAAATTAAAACATTTTAATCGCTAAATGATAGAAATTATGGTGTACAATAAGTTAGATAAAGTTTCTAAAAAATGTGTAAAAGAGTATATTGGTTTTGTGCATATGTATGTAACAGAACAGAACCGAACAGCGATAGGACTCATACCCATAAAGTATATATATTCTTGATGAGGATTAACAGCCGAGTCGATATATAAATGTTCGTCCGTCCGTCTGTACGTCTTTCTGTACGCTGATGTCAGAGAATATAAGAGCTAGAGACTTGAAAATTGGAATGTAGGATCGCGTATATCCCTCGCAGATCAAGTTTACTTTTTTTATCGATCACTGCCTCCGTTGCTCGATTATCGATACATTTCGATTTCCGATGGCAATAATACCACAATTTTAAAGCTATAATACTAGAAATTTTAATTAACATGGAATTTACATATGGACATTATGAATCATAAAGATCGGATAAGAAACTCCCAAGTTATGGTCAAAAACATATTCTCATATTAATCTCATTTTCTGTATGCATAAATATGAGAACGCACGTATGAGAAAGAGATGGCATGATAATCGACGCGAGCGTCAATTTGGTATTGTGTGTATTCTGCACAACACCGTTACCTACAATTGCGTATGTGTATATTTATTTATGTTTAATTGTTTTTAGCCAGCCAATCAGGGATCAGTTCAAATTTGTGTGCTGCTTTCGTTTGCCTGCCATAAGAATTGAGTTCACTTGCAGCCTGCTCAAATTTGGATGTAAACTATGTAAAGTCAACTTTGCCATAAAAAAAACTAGAATATATTTAACAACTAAGTTCCGGGTATATCGTAGTCGAGCTCACTCAACTAGAGCTTTTGTAATTTAAAAATATTGCTGAGTAATTGCGTTGTTTCATTGACGCAAATTCTTTAATTTCCATTTGGCATTCCAGCGGTGTGCGAGCACTCACAAAGCGAATGAGTGCTTGTGAGTGTATATGAGTATATGAGTGTATTCATAAGTATTCGATTGTATGTGCGTGTGTCTCGTTCCTTTTGCAAACACTTTCTATACGTTTTAGACCATAATATTTGCTTATCTATTGCATATCCGTTAGTCCTTAATTGTAGATAAATATATATTTTCAATTGTTTAGCATTAGCGTCACATTTATTGTTGGCTCCGATTCATTCGAACTTGAACTTTGCATTTGAGGTGTGTTTAAATTTTTTTAAGTTAAGTTGCATAAGTCAACTCAAAACTAATGCTTTCTTTTTGCTTTATAATTAAATAATTTTTTTTTTTTAAATTATCTTATAATGGTTATGTTTAAATGTTTTATCTATTGAAATAGTTCGGTAATGTAATTACTTAGGTATTTGAATTAATACACAATTAACGCTATGAAGAAATGAATAACAAAAAAATCACTTTCGATATTTATTTGTACTCTTTAATGATTTTTCAGGTACCATTAAGCCAAGAAAATTCTTGTTTAAATATTTTTTTTGTTTCACATTAAACCCGTTAAATAACTGAAATTAATGAATAGTCATGTCTGTCTGTCTATTTAAAGATAAGCTCATTCAGCGTATTCATTCTTATGCCAGTCATAAAAAATTCGTGTAGTGAAAACATAATCTTGTTATTTATATAAAATAATTATACTCAGCCATAGTATTTAACAGCTATACAAATTGTCTTAAGATCGGATAAGAAACACTGAATTTGTTACCTACTAGCTTAATCAGAGCACTCTAAGCTGTTGAAAATTGCAGCTTAGATACCAGGTATTTAGGTCTAGTTATGATATCAACTACTATTACTAGTTTGAATTAGCATAAACTGTTTCTAAAAACTGTGCAACTGATCGCATGATTTTCTGATATATATATATATATCACTCTCACACTTAATAATATTACAATATTATAAATATATATATATAAATACATACGAATTTTAATAAAAGTGCACGAGTCGAGCTCTCTCTCGTGGCACTTAAAGGCAGCCGGAAATAAAAGCAAAAATAGTAAACAACAATAAAAAAATAAATACAAAATATAAATAAAAAACTGCAAGCGCTTCTGTGAATTTTTAAAAGCAATTCATTAGATTTTAATGAATAACCCTTGGTTTTCAAAGCGTAGCCGCACCTCTGTCTTTAAATTGCTTAATCAGGCTATTAGCATGCCCATAAACACACTCTCTACGGAGAAGGGATGGTGGAGGTGTAGATACGAATTCCACGAATTGTTACCTATAAACACGTGTATATTTAATATAAGGAGTGGAGAAAATCGGTAACGAGTACAAGAGACAAATTGTTTGATAATATATTTTGTGAAATTCCCAGGTAAATAATTTTTTTTTTATTACATTTTAATTATATATTTTTTTATTTAGAAGAGAAATTTATAGATATATCATCTCTATAAACCAGTAAAAGGTCTTATTTTTTTACAGAGCAACAAATAAAAAATTACTTAATTTTTGTTGGTTCGTATATTATTTAGTTTATCTTTTTTGCTGTTGAACCAACTAATTTTGGTTGCCATGTGGAGGCAGAAGTGCTCAGACGTGCTTTAGCCTGTCAAATTGCTTAATTCAGTCAAAACTGTCGTCTGTCTGTCTCATTGGTTATCACCTGCTGATTTGGCGGCATGTTTAATATGAAAAGCCCTGCAACAAAAATAGGGGCAAAACACAGCAATCAATTTTGTTTATATACTATCTGTTTGTCGGCTTAGTTTTATTTTACTTGTTCGACGGCGGCACTTGACTTCATAAATAAAAAGACAAAACAGGTATGTTTTTCGTCTTAAATATCACAAATTTTTTAAATTTCTCTAAATATTTTTCGTGAGCTATTGTTTTACGTGCCGTCATCGCCGCATCGTCATTATATAATCTCTAAACAAATTTCATACATTTGCGACCTTATTTCGTGTGTTAATCACGAGACACACGTACAAATATTATTAGCTAGAAACAAATTCACAGTTGCTTTGCAAAAGCTCACGAGTTTTTCTTGGCATCTATTGGCACTTTCTTTTCTATATATTCTATCCAGAATTTGTCATAACATTAATTGGCAGCACAACTTGAGTTCAGTGCACTCTTTAACTATATATATATGTATAATATATATATTTGTATGTAGGTTGCTAATTATAGGTTGAATTGATAAGAATTGCAGAGTTATAAAATGGGTTTTGTAGTTTTCAGTTGAGGCAACAAATTCGTTAAAAATGTAAATCATATTTAAATATATAAAGAATATAATATAAATAAAATTGATTTTATAGAAACAAAAACAAATTGAGTTAAATGTATTGCTATATATTGTGTTGGTTTTTAATTTTTTTTTGAAAGCAACTGAAATGGTGCCAAGGCGTTGTCTACTTATTATCAAGTTGCTTAGTTGCATGTCAGCGGGCTCTGACTATCTTAAGCCACTAAGCACTGTCACTTGAGTTCTGTTGATTGTTTGAACAAACGAAAGAAGTGTTTTTGACTAAAAGTGAAAGGCTCAAAATATGTACTCTGATGTCCAATGCTATCGTGCTTTGCGTGGTCGAAGTTATTTCACAGTAAATTGGTCAAGAAATTGGTGAAGAAAGAAGGAAATTCCTTTTTAATACTTATTATGGTATTTTGGTACAGAATGTGCTTTTATTAATATTTACCTAAGAAACTAAAACAAGACTAAAATATGAATCCAAATATTTATAAATCTGTTTAATAATATTCCGATTCAGATAAGGTACTGTTCTAAAGAGAAAGTTTCCACTTGCTATTTGAGCTCACTAATGCAATTGGCGAATTTTTTCATATACGAATTCGTGATTAATTTTCCATATCATTTAATCAAAATTTACACACACACACACGCATTGCTGCACACACATGTCTTTGCTGTTAAAATATTCGCAATTGCCGTGAACTTTGACAACACCAGCGAATGTTGCGAATGTTTCGCTCAATTGAAAAATTGTGCGCAGCTCGCTCGCTTTAATTGAAACAAATCAAATCATATAGAAAAGAACAAAATCGCAGCAATTGAAATGTACGCGTTTTTGTGCCACTTGGTATTTAAATATGACCATTTCCCTGCACCCATAACCAATCCTAATCCCAGCATATTTTGCTAACCCCCCGGTATCAAGAGGTATCAGAGTCTGCGTGATCTTTTACACAGCTAAAATCTCAATTTAAGCTTTCAATATTCGATAATTATAATGCAAAAAACAATTGAATTTTCCACTTCTTTTTACTTTGCAGGAACAATGAAAAGCGCAAGGAAAAGTCGCGCGATGCTGCGCGCTGTCGTCGTTCCAAGGAGACGGAAATCTTCACCGAATTATCGCAGGCTTTGCCCCTTACGGTTGAAGAACTCAATCAGCTGGACAAAGCATCTGTGATGCGAATTACGCTTGTCTATCTGAAAATTCGTGAAATACTGTCTTTTGGTAGGTCGATTTCTATTGCTATGTATTCCAAGAATTAACAATATCTGTCCCTCCCTTGCAGTACCCTCGATACGTGATTTCGCCGACGAAAACGAAGGTGCCGGCGTACTGGTTAAACCCAAGATTGAAAATCAGGCAGAGAATTGGCTGCACAGTGCAGATGCGAGCCAATTGCTGAAGCAGACCATGGATGGATTTTTGCTAGTGCTATCCAATGAGGGAGATATCACATATGTATCGGATAATATTATTGATATTTTGGGCATCACAAAGGTGCGTAAATATATAAAACAAATTATTTTTCTAATTGAAAACCATTTAAGTTTTTCTACAGAACTTTTGTGTTTTAATATTAGAATTACAATACTTATTTCAACAATATTGTAATTAAAAGTAGGCACAAATCTTTTTTCATTTAATCGTGAAAATCCTAGTATATAAAATGTTAGAATTTTAACAAATTTTAATCATTACACAAATAATAAACTAAAATACACAAGAAATGAATTCACGAAAGTATAAAAATAAACTATAAAATCAAATTAAGTTTAAATCACCATTTACTATTAAATCATTTATTAATATGCATTTGCTTTCTTGCAGATTGATACGCTGGGCCAGCAGATCTGGGACTATGCTCACCAGTGCGACCATGCAGAGATTAAGGAGTGTCTTAACCTCAAACGCAGTGCCAAGATCAAGGATGAGCAGCTGCTTGAATCGGGGGTCAGCACATATCATCGTGATCTGTTTGTGCGCATGAAGTGCACGCTGACCAGCCGCGGACGCAGCATCAACATCAAGAGCGCCTCATACAAGGTGAGCATGTAATTCAAGCCGTTCATCATACAATATTGATTAAATTAAACTTGATCGCTTTGCAGGTTATACACATAACCGGACATTTGAGCGTGAATAGCAAGGGTGAACGCGTGCTCATTGCCATTGGCAGGCCCATACCGCATCCGTCGAACATTGAAATACCGCTGGGCACCAGCACCTTTCTGACCAAACATGGACTGGACATGAAATTTACCTATGTGGATGACAAGTAAGCCTTGCAGTTGAATATATACTCGATTTCATTCGTTGCTAATTTGTATTGTTTGTTTTTGTAGAATGCACGGCCTGCTCGGCTATTTGCCTGGCGATTTACTGGAGACATCGCTATTTGAATGCCAGCATGGCGCCGACTCGGAGCTTCTAATGGCCACCTTCAAGAGTGGTAAGTGTTCGACTAGGGAAATTTGCTTGCTGCTGCTGCTGATGCTGCTGTTTCTGCCTTTGGTGCTTGTTCATTAAAACTAACTAATGTTAAACTAATTACTTTAATGTACAAATTAAAATGCGCTCGTCTCTCGTTAGTTTTGTGCCGCGACGCATAAGCGAAAGGGCGTTCGGACGTCCCGTTAATGTCCCTGCGCACATAAAAACAAAGTTGTCACTCGTTTGCCGCTTTTTTGTCCGTCACTTCCTGTCACCCCATCCCATAATGTCCAAACGGTGTCCTGTACCAGACTCTAGTCAACTAGTTGCCGACCGACTTGCTTATTGCATTTAATTAGTTGTAGCACGGTGAGTTCATCCAGCGTCCAGGAAAGGGTCCATTGTAGTTCTATGATTGTGTGTGTGTGTGTGTGTGTTAGTGTCTTTGCTTTAATTTCACTTTAGTTGCTAATTAGCTTTTGAAAAACTAAATAAATAAATTGTTCTGGCAGCTTGGCACCCGCCTCCATCCATCCCAAGGCAGTTTCTGTCTGAGCGCCCAAAAAGTTTCGCTCCGCTTAACTTTTTCTGATTTCATTAAACGCATTCTAATCAAATTTTGCCTTATTAGTTAACAAATAATAATGCAGCTAATTAGTTAGTTATTCCACTTGATAGTTAGTTTAAATGTAATAAGTGAATCTAATCAATTTGTAGATAGGCATTTGACTTAAGCTGCCACAATAAAAATATAAATTCATTTTTATAGTATTTTATATAAGTTTTTTTTATTTGTATCTGTATTAATGAATTATATTCACTTATAAACTAATCTTTTAATAATTATTGATCGCAATTCTCTATTGACACATTGCTTAGTAACTAAAACATTAAATTCAAATTGTGCTTGTAGGTAGCCGTTTATTACTCAGCTGTTTACATAATAATTGTATAATATAATAATTCAGCTGATAGTAAAACTTTTATGTGTTAACAAACTGATTGTTAAAGCATTATATTTATATGCATTATATTTATATGTATATAGTATATATGTAGAATTTACTATTGTTTTCAAGTCGATCAAAACTGATTAACTTAAGTTAGTTAAGTGCTTTTGAAATTACACCCATTAGGATTTTTGAGACAGCAATCAGTGCATTTAATTGTTGTCGAACTAGCAAACAAACAGTGACTGCAATAAGTTGTGCCTCTATCTTTACGGCTGTTTGCTTTGCACTGTTATGATAGAAGATATTTGAGTGCTTTAATCATCATCTGGCGCCGCCTCCGCCGCCTCCTTCAGAGACTCGAAAATATGAACAATTTTGGGTCTTTACTAATTTGTTCGTTGCTTTGCTTGGCGCTGGCAAGTTTTAAGCCATTGTTTGCTTATTTGTTGCGTTTAATGGCCGCGTCATGTCGTCTACATTGACCAAATAATGCATTTGGTACGCTGCAGTCGTTGCACTTAAAATGCCAACGCTGAGCAATAAAAACGCTGCTGCTGCTGTTGCTGACCATTGTTGGTACATTGTACCCCAAACGAAGAGTGTGCATCCTGGACAAAAAAAAAATCGAAAAAACGAAAAGAAAAAATTTAAAGAAATTGTCACTGTACTACAATTGGAATTATTATTGGCTGCAATGACTTTGGCTTCTTGGCCAACAGAGGCACCAGTAGCAGAAGCAGCAGACACGTTCTGCGCGAAATGACTTTCAGTTTTATGATGTCGACATGCATTCAACCACGGACTCTGACTCTGCCTTTGACTCGGACTCGGACTCGGACTCGGACTCGGACTGGACCTTAGTGGTCTGCATTGCTTAGGAATGCTGCAGCTTGTGCTGATGGTTGGTTGGTCTTACAGCTTCAGCCTGGTTGCTGGAACCCGGCTTGTGCATATCGCATATCGTTAGCCAAGTTTGCGAACCAAGCTGTAAAACTGTCTTCGAAAGTCGTAAAAGTATTTCATACATTTTTTGTTTTTATTAAGTTGCTGCCAGTTACCAAACCAGCTGACACGCATTCCCTTCCCTTCCCTGCAACTTTCTTTCCTTTTTGTTAGTTCTGTTGAAAGCACACTCTTTGCCATATTATTGTTTATGATCGCTGTCCATTTTTATTTTCATTTGATTTTCATAAAGTTTACATGCTTTTGATACGTCGTCGACATGAGGGAGAAATTTCCGCAGCAAGTTCTTATTTTTTCTCATATTTCTGACTTAAAGCAGCACTTGATCCAGCAGCGAACGCGTTGTAACAAACAGTTCAATAAAATACAAAATGTGCGGAAAATCGCAAATGTCATGTGGGAAAATCTCAAAACGTTTTCCACGTTTAGCCAAAGCTACTGCTGCTGCTGCTGCTGCTGCTGCTGCTGCTGCTGCTGCTGCTGCTGCTGTTGATTTTGATGTGCATTGAAATGGAAATGCGAAATGGTTAACGGGTATAAAAAAAAGAAGCATTTCCATTGCTGCAAATAAAGACGACAATTTGGCCTCGAGGCGAAAAATTATGAAAAGGAGCTGGCAATGTGGATGGCAAATGTGCAAAGAATTCTATTTCTGTTTGTGTGTGTGGCGTCAAAAGTAAATTTAACGTGTCAGATAAATAAACCCGCCCAGCAAGATAAAAGCGAACGCGTTGCAAATGTTGCAATAAATTTGCAACGAAAAACAATACCAAAAAGTGGCGCTGGCAGATTTGCAGAACAGAGATCGACTGTTGCGTGAGCAAAAACTTTTGCTGCTACTCAAGTGAGAGGGGGAAGGTGGGGTCTGTCACAAATGCATTTTCCTAGGGGGCAGGGGGCAGGAGTGTTGCAACCGCTGCGGGTGCATTCGCCAGGCATTCAACTTTCAACTCTTGCTTTGCAGCAAACTTCCTGCCACAAGGCGAGGGTCAAAATGACAGTTGGCTGCTGTTGTATTTGTTTTCCTATATTCCTATATATTTGTTTTATTTTTTTTAAAATATTTTTTGGCATTTATTTTTTGCATGTGTTTTGTTTTATTTTATTTTTTTTATCACTTTTGACAGACACGTACGAGGCAAGCAGAGTGTTGTACAGTTTTTTATGTGGGGCGTGCCTAAGCCTTAAATGTTGCCAAGGCAACGCACATCTCTGCCTGGGGGGCACTTTGTTAACACACACACACACACGCACACTTCCCTTTAAACCTCATTTTGCTGTGTGCAGCTGCCGCATTTTCAAGTGCAATTTTTGAGTCTTAACTTTATTTTTGGTTAGCTCGCGCTCTCGTTTGCTTGTGTAATCAACATAACAAGCAACTTGCCAGTTTACGATTCTGTTAATGCCTCTCACACACACACACTCAAACTGGCACACCAACACACAGACACCCACCTAGACGCGCTTCCTGTGAGGAAAATGCCGTCATGTCTGTGCGGACGAAACGCTTCCTGTGAAATGTGTCGAATTTGTGATGGGCGCGTGACTGGCAATTTTAACACGATAAATATGCTCTTGAAAGTCTTCAATTTTACTCAATTAATCTTAATATTTAAATTCGTAGTTTTTTTTTTCATGACTAATTTCCAGATATGATAATTTTAAATTATCAATTTGATGACAACAGGAATTTTGCTCTTATTATTAACACTTTGTACAACAACAAATTGTACATAATTCAAACTATTAAAATGTTGCTGTATTTCATTCATACTTTCGTAATTATTTCAAATATGTTTTATTTATGAAAATCTTTTTTTTTATGTTTTCTATTGAGTATTAATAATAGTATTAGTTATTTGCTACATTTGATTTCTTATATAAGCTAAAAAGAATTGAGAGAAATCAAATATAAAATACCTTAAGTAAATATTATAAAAATATGCAGCCAATAAAATCAAAAAACATGAAAATAATTCCAAAAAGAATGTAATGAAGCCTGTAGTAGAAAGCAAACTCTAGTTTAGCTTAGCTTATTTAGATTTTTTTGAAGATTTGGAGAACGTAATATCTCAAATAATTGCCCACGCTTTGCGCATAGCGATACAAATCAATTTCCAAAAGCAAAACAACACAATATTGTAAAATATAGTTTTCAAATTGATTTATAATATTACTCTGAGATATTATTGATGAACTGTAAAAATTTCATTAAGATCGGATAGATTCGGAAACATAAATTTGGGTTATTAAGAAAAATAAAAAATAAAACTACTAAAAGCAAGCTTTCAAAGTATTTAAAAGAGGTTTTCCAGAGTATACCCTAGTCTAGTTGCCTGTAGTAGAGTTTTTATATTTTTTTTATTTTTAGAATATTATTTATTAAGTTGTTTAACATACATTTCAGCTTAAGGAACATTAGAAATGACATTATCAATGCATAGATGGACAATATTTCAAAAACTCCTTTTTAGATTTTGTGTACACACAATTTTGTTAATCGAAGTAAATTAATTAAATAAAAAACTAAGAAATACATATTTAATATGTATATTCATAAGTGTTATTTTTGAAGCTGTGGACATGTGCCGAGCACATCGCTAGCATTGCTATCGATGCTGCTGACGCTGTCAAGTCGTTGCACTCATCAGCTTTTCTACCCGCTCTGCTACTGTTGCATGCACCGCACCGAAGACGCCCACAAGCTGTATTTATCTTTTCTAGTCGCTTTGTGGGTGTGGGAGTAGGGGAGGGTTGGGTGTTTTTGGCCGCCAGTTTATGTTAATGCACTTAAAATTTCGGGGCGAGCGCGACAAGAGTGGGCGTGGCAGTGCACTTGTGGATGGTGCACTGATGCGTCGCCGCTTTTTATTACATGCATAATTTGGCCGTGGGAGCTGAGCAGAGCAGAGCAAGGCTCGGGCACAGTATTGTTTAGGGTTGGGTTGGGGTTCTGGTTCGCTTGGGCCCGCTGCTCGTCTTTTATTTATTTAGCTGGCTGTGCTGTGCTGTGCTGTGTTGGTTGTGTCAGCGCGCCATGAGAAGCGCCAACTAATGCCGTCAAAACTAATGGTCCAATTCGAGTGGCTCGACGACGACGCCGGCGTTTTGCTCCCAGTCAGCGTTAGTTGCGTTTGTGGTGTCTGACTTTAGCCGACTTGACGATGGCGTTGCCGACGCTTCTAATCCTTGCGTGGATTGTAAAATGTGCCAGTTAATTTTAGTTTGCACAAAGCCAGCCGTCTCTCGCCATTTGACAAATTAAAATTGCATGAGCACGGAAATGCGGCTTAAAGTTTCCACCAGATGCATGGCATTTCCTGTGAGAGTTAGTTACTCCTCCAATAAATTGCATTTCAGCTGAGTGCAGTTCGACAGCAGCACAAGTTCAAGGCTAATGCAGTGCATCAAACTGTTTTCCATTTGTTAGCATTTTCTATTTTATGACGTCGTCTCTTAAAGTGACACCATTTGTCCAGCCAATCGTTAACCAGAAATACGCATTTATTTTGACAGACGGACCCAGCGTTCCCATTACCCGCTTTTCGGTCTCATTCCGCTTGATTTAAGTTGACAGCTCCACAATATTTTCTCTGATTTCTTTCTCGGAAATGTCATCTTCAATTCCCCGCAAATCACATTGTTTTATCTGTCTTATGCGGTCAATCAGTTTCCGCGGACTTAATGCCAAAAATAACACAATTTTCTGCCGGAACTCGATAAAAAAGCAACCTTCAGCTTCACTTGTGGTAACATAAAATATTATTGATCAAATATTTTTTCCATTTGCATTGACCTGCATGAAAAACTTTTTCATATTTTATTTTGGTATCAATATTTATTAGTTTGTCATAAACAATGTATGATAAAAATGTTAAAATCTGCTCGAAGTATCAATAAGTATTGAAGTGTTGGATAATTTTAAGAGATTATTCAATAAATTCTTTTTTTCTTATACATAAATTCTAATATATTTCTAATTACATTAGTATCTCATTAAAAATTAAGTTTGTAAATTGAAATTGTATAGAAGTAATTTGTATACAGTTTATATATATATTCTTGATCAACATTGTAAATAGAGTCTTTTGATACGTTTCCTTTTTAAGAATTGAAACTGCTCGAATAATTATTGATAACTGCTCGATTTGATGGCCATTTTTTTTAATTATAAAGATATAGCTTATCAGTTGATATATAATATACCCACACTAATTTGTATTCGATTTAAACCTTTTATTATGATCAGATAAGAGAGGCAGACTTAACTAAAATGTTATTTCATATTGAAGAATTTCCCATTTTACCTATAAAACAGGTTCAGGATCTCAGCTTGAAGCTCTCTTTCCCTCTCGTCTAAACAAACACTCAATATTTTTAATTGTATTCCAAATAGTTTTCAAAACCGAATTCGAAACAGTTTCGATAATACTTTGCTTTGAAATATTATAGATATTGTGGAGGCAATGCGACTCAAAGGTTATGTTTTGCCTAGCAGTTTAAAATTTTTTGCTGGAATGCCGCATAGGTTGTCGAAACCGAATATTTCTTCGTTATTTATGTAATTTCGCAAATGTTCTGCGCTGCCGGCATAGCAAAGTAATTTGGATAATGTTAATGAATTTACGTCTGCAATTCCCATTACTCTACAAGGAGCAAGGAGCGGGGAGCGAGGAGCAAGATGTAAGAAGCACTACAAAGATCGCGTCTTATCTGTTAACCTGTTGATTTATGGAGCGTTTTTCCCTAAAGCGAACTGTTTTGTTGGCCAGAAGTTGAGTTGAGCTGAGCTAAGAGTTTAAATGCCAGCATTCGCATTCGCTTCTATTTTGCCAGTGTTTATTAAATATGCCGGCAATTTGGCTGGCATTTGTTGTTGGCGTTTGCGTTCGTGCTACGTGGGGTAAATGTTAATGGCAGCCTGCCACAGCGCCTTGACTTATGCAGCACTTTTGGTTGCATCCACCCAAAACGTTGTTTATTTCATTAAGTTCATAAAAAACAACGGCAACCAGAGGCGGGTTCAACAGTTGATGCACTTGGCAAGTGGAAAATCTTGTTGTTGCCAATTCCCCAGCTCAGCTTTCCATACTCTGTAAAATATCAAACGGGTATCATTAAGTTATGCATAGTACGGCGAGTTGTAAGTAAAAAAAATAGGCTACTCTATGAATATATTTTTGTTTAACTTTAATATATATATATATATTCTGCACTTCTTGATCTTTGATTGCAGATTGTTGAATATCGTAGGCAAAGCCAATCAACTTTATTTAGTTTATAGCTCTTAATGATCTTCTCTTAGTATTTCTTCTTTTTTTTTTAGCACATATTAACAGCTATATGAAAGTTTAAAAAATATTACATGAGCTTAATCTTTGGCATTTTCACGGCCTTTTTAGAGATTAACTAAAATAGAAAATTTAAACTAACATGACCAGTTGGCCTGTGTGGATTCTGCGAACAGCTGTTTGACCATGTGATACACTCGACAAACCACCACAGAAGCGTCAAATGTATCGAAATAAAATTCGTAAATTAGGAATAAAAATTAATTTGGTTTTTTAATCTTCAAGATATATAAATAAACTAATTAATTACAATTTTATTGCTTAACATACAGTTTTGTCTTTAACGAAGTATATTAAAAATGTCGTGACTGAAATTTGTTGTCGATCTCCAAACAGGCAATGAGTACAGAATGTATACAATACTAATTTTTATAGCCCGAACACATTAAAAGTTCGAAAATGTAATAATGGAGTTTTGTTATGCGCTGACTGAAGTGAATATTATTAATCATCTCGACTGGAGTAACATAACTGTTCCATTGCCAATTAATCTCTAGCCTGCTCTGGTTACAGGGTATCTCCTAGTCATTCTGACATTTGCTCAGAATTCTTTTACTTGCTTTAGTTTTTGTTTGTTTGGCTTACCTTTACAGCTCTATTTGCTGTTTGCTGGCTGCAGTTTTCTTGCTTAATCCTTGGCCGGCTGCTCGCAGCGCAAATATTTCATTTCATTTCGTTTAGTTGCATTCTATTTGTGCGGGCAGTGACTTATGATGATGAATCTAAATGGCAAACTCCAACCTTGTAACGCTCCTCCTAAGCTTAGCTCCTCCCCTCCTCTCCCCTGCCCCATAACCGTCGGCCTTTGCACTTTGGCATTTTGGCTGCTTTAAAGCGGCCGCATTCGATGCGAAGTTTTAAGTTTTGCTGCTATTACTGTGAACACTACGTGCTGGCTGCAATTGTGAATTGTCACGTCAGAAACGCATTGTGCTGCTCACAACTGTGGCAGCAAGCCCTTCCACACTGCCCTTTTACCCCGCGACCCAAAATCCCACCCTTTGGTTGGCATTTAAAATTAGATAAGCATTCAATTGAGTTTGTAAGACAAAAGCGTTGCCTGCATTTGATGCGGCTCTAAATGCGTTAATAACATTTAATGTGCGTGCATTGCATGTTATACCAATTCCCGCATCCCTTCTCTTCTAAACACAGTAAGTCCCCTATCTTAGAGCAGAGCACCCCTTAATGTGTTTTGGCTAAGTTAATTTCGATTCTTGTGCACTTTTATGGCAGTTACAATGCTTGCTAATTGACTTTATAGCCGGGCAGCGTTCAATGGCCGTTCGACGATGGATAGATATAGGAACCATGGCGAGGACATATGTATGTACAACATTTATATATATATATTTGTATATATGTATGTAGTAACACCTCGAAAATGTTTGGATCTGCAGCATCTCTGTCTGATTTGTTGCTTGTGCTATCAGCGTTTTTGCATACTTTTTTGTGCTGCTAGTTGAAACTTTGCCGTTTGGCAACTTTTTCGCAAGTCTTGCAGAAAATTATACAAAAGGCAAAGTGTGCAAGGGGATAATATAAAGAGAGAGGTGTGATTTCTTGGGTGTATTTCTGCATACAAATATGCATTTGATTACACGCCAAAACTTGCATCCAAACAAAGGCAATGCCCAAACTTCTGACAATAGCTTCTCACAGTGGTTGCAACCCATGGTCAAATTTGTATACAAATTTTTAAAGTTGAATAAGTAAACATTAGTGGTAAAAAAAAAGAAAACCTATTATATGAGTACATTAATAATTAATTAACACAATTAAAGAAACCGACGTTCTTCAGTATTCTTTATAATTTTGAAAACATCATCTTTAAATAGCTTAGATAAGCGATTATGCAAATTTTCTCTGCTGCTGTGGAAAATAGTTTTTCGGTTTCTATGATTTGTAATATAATTCAAATAATGATAATAAGATAACGATAATAATTTTGGAGGACAGAAACTAAATAAAAAATATTTTTTAACTAGTAAATTCAGTTTTTGAATAATTTGCTTTGGTTAAAAAAAAACTTTTATACCATACTTTTATTATTCATATTTCAAATAAAAGATAAACAAACTGTGCCGATACTATTAAGAGCGACTTATCGATCAATACCGATATAAGAGAAGTATCGATATGTGATCAGATGTGAAGATAGACGCATGAAGCGCAATAAAACATAATTTAACTTCTAAGCACCACCTTATCTAATTCCAAATAGATATAATTATATCTTATGTGTAAATGGATGCTTTTTCTGTATTTTAAAACCAGCTGTAAGAATTGTAAATAGAAGGAAATAAACTCATCAGTTTGAATTCCCAAAAACCGCAATTCAGGTTGTCCAACTTGCCAATAGATCACCAATTGAAATGCTACATTCTGAAATATGCAGCAACCACTGTGCAGTGTCAAACGCTTGCCGCCGCCGCCGCCGCTGCATCCGCAGCCACAGTCAAAACTAAAGCCGCCGCCGTCGCCGCAGCGTGTGGAATGACTTTTTGCCGTGGCTGACGGGCTGCATTTAAGACGACAGCCAAGGAAAGTAAAGTTGTGTGTTTATTTGCAAACCCTACGGCGTGCAGATTTCAGTGTAGCTCAACTTTGCACATTTTGCACCGCAAGCAGCGCAAAACTAAAGCGGTTAAGGTGGATGGGGTTGGAGCTGGGGCGGTGGGGTGGGGTGGTTGATAGAGATAGCGGCAAACGACGCAAACTGTCAATCGGCGAAGTGGAAAATTTTCATTAAATTAAAAAAGCGCACACTTTTCACACACACACACACACAAACCAAAAATTGTCGACTAAAGAAGAAACAAAAAAGAAAATCAACAAAAAGAAAAAGAAACAGAAGAAGCAGGCAAAAAAGGAGAGAGAGGGAAGCAAGCAAAATTCCCAATGAATGTGCAAAGTTTTATGTTTTTGGCTGTCGGGCGGAGATTTTCTTTATTCTTTATATTTTCGCGTTAGCTTTTTTTTGTGCGCATTTATTTAGCTTGGGGTTGCCCAAGGTTTGAGTGAGTGTGTGTGTGTGTGTGTGTGTGTGTATGTATGTATGTATGTATGTATGTGTTTGTATTGAGTTTACCAGACAAAACGAATAAATGTGCTTAGGCAAGGAAAAAAAGATGAGAAAAAAGTGAGAATCAAGGGACAACAACTGAGCGAGAAATGATGTAAAAAAAACGATGAGCCTTAAACTATGCAACAGTTTCTTGCCCCACCCAGCCACCCATCAACACCTAATTGACTCGATTCGCATAAACACACAGTCACACTCACCCAATCGCCTGACATTGAAACACACAACAACAGAAACAAAAAACAAATGATAAATCTGCTCAGGCAAAGCAGCATTGAGAACCTTTTCACCACACAATTTGCTTAACAAAAATCCTTTTGACACTGCCAGGCAGGCAGCCAAGTTCTTGACTGTCCCGCAGGACATGGCAACTGTTTGGGCTGCTGCTGTTGCTTTTGCTGCAACACTCAATCAATCAAAAGCTCCTTCTGGCACTGCTTTTCATCCTGCGATGTTAAACAAGTCGTGTAAACTGTCTAAATATTTACGACATTTTTGACTCTTCTTATCCTTTCTAAAGGCGTACTTTGATTGCTTTAATGAGCTTCTATATTGGACATTGCGCATTCGCAACGTGTTCCTGACAAATTATGCCAAAATGTAAATTAAATTTGATCAATTTATCAATTTCTACAAGAGCCGCTTTGGATCATCCCTGCTTATTTGGTTAATGAAATTTAATACCCTCTACAATAAAGTATTTGCAGCTTATAAGTTATTAGAATAACGATTAAGCACTACTCACACATTCAAATAGAGACACTAAACTAATTCTGTGTAAAGAGCATCTTTTTGTCGAGCAATTGCTAATATTTTGTCATCTTTTGTTTATTTGTTTTAGGTCGTTACATGAAAATCGTTTTAAATTGTTGTCTTTGGCGCTTTTCGCGCTCTATCAATTACAATTCTGGCTATTTTTTAATGCTTCTTCTTTTGGCCAAAAAGCCGCCTGAGGCACGGCGGTTGGCCTGCCCTGTTGGTGCCTGGACTCTGTGTCACATGTTGCGTGTCAGCAGCAATGCGATATCTTTTCTTCGTTTTTTCCGCGTCATTTTCTGAAATTGGCATTTAGTGTGTGACTAGCGGGATTTATACACACACACACACACACACACACACACATATTGAGCTATACACACACATTCACCCATCTAGATTGAGCTGCTGCTTGCTCGCTTGACTGTCTCGCTATGGTTTAGTTACACAATGGGTGCATTCACCTACGCGTTGTGTCCCGCTGTGCTGCTGCCGCTGCTGCTGCATGCCACATCTCGTGGCTTTCCCACCGACAGTGGCTCTAAATCGACCACTGTTTTGTCTGTCGCGTTTCCTTAACATGACTGCCATGACTGTGTGTGTGTGTGTTAGTGTGTAAAAAAATGTTGCCAGTATCTGTTACTGCATCGCTGCATTTGTCTGTGTCTCACTTTGTGTGTGTGTGTGTGTGGCACAACCGCTCACATTTCGTTTATTAAATGACAGCACGATATCTGCAAATGAAATTTTCCTTCAACGCATTTAGACGCTGTCTTCGTCGTCGTTGTCCTCTCGCTGCTGCTGCTGCTGCTGTTGCTGCTGGATCTGCTGCTGCTGCCTTCAATTGCTGAAATTGACAGTCAGACAGATAGATTGACATTTAAGCAACACTTTTGCATTGAACGCATTTAGACGCATCATAAAATTTTGTGCGCTTTGCGTTTTTTTTATGTGCCTCAGCACTTTGGCTCAAGTGCCGACAAGTATTGCATACTTTTTGGCTTTCCAGTTGCCCATTATTCTCATCACAAAAGTGGCATTTTATCTGTAGATATACACATTATACACTTATATAGTATATGACTTTTTCAACTGACAATCTACAGGCATTTTCCTTCTTTTTTTATTTTTCACTTCTATTGACAAAAAAATTCACAGAATACCAAAAGTTTTCAATGAATAAATTATAGAATTGTATATTTCTGTCTACTCGAATATTAAATGATTTCTTGGGTCCTTTAAAAAAAACTGCGTTCCATTTTGTTCTATTCTTATAAAGAACAATTAAATATTAATTAAAAGTTGCACCTACTTTTGACAATATAGTATATATTAAACAAAGTGGAATATTTAAAAATAATTTAATTATAAAGAGTTGCTTTTTGCGAATACACAAGAAATTTAACATAAACGCAGATTACAATACATTTGTATTTTAATAAAACACCGATTCAGCTGATTGATAATATTGTATATCAACGGTTTGTACTGAGTATTTAGGAAATGTGTACCAATATTATATTTGGTTTGGTGTAATTATATTTATTGCCTAATTAGAGACTAATTCGGACTGAAAATCAATATTAGGTCAGGCGACAAAGACACAGCTAATCATTATTATAAAAATATCTACTTATATATACAAATTTGAGTATTACACACACCTTAAGTTTGTGCATTGCGTGTCAGATAAAATGACACTTGAAGTTGAATAATTCGGTTATTACCAGTATCTGAAATGATATGAAAGAGTCAAAAAGCTGGTGAACAGCATTGTGAATTATTATCTACAAGTATGAAGAGAAAAAAGTGCGCAAAGAATCGAGGAAAACTCGCTGCGAATCTCTGTTGAAATCTTTAGCAAGTCCAATTAGACGTTTGGCAAATGGACAAATAAACATCAAGTCAGGCCAGAAGACCAGTAGCCTAATCAGGAGCAGGACAAGAACACGACCGAACCAAACTAATTGTACAACATGAAGCAGCAAAAAAAAAAGCGAAGTAAAACAGCAGAGAATGTTGCAGTAAAACTTTCCATGTTGCTTGTTGTTTTTTCGGTTCGCCTTTGCAACAATTGTTGCAAGTCAGTTGGCGTCGCTAATGAAAAACGGCAGCACCGGATGCCGGCAGGACGGGCGGGGCTCCATTAAATTTTGCTTAATAAAGTTGCAGCTGCTATAAAAAAAACAAAAATCAAAAAAAGCACCAGAAAGCAGGAACACGAAGAAAAAATGACCAAACATCAACACTTAATTGTTTCCTCGGCGTCCAGGAGTGACTGGATTGACTGGCAGGCAGTGCCTGCGAGCGTGTCCTAATGGGAAACTCGGAACTGGCGAAGAACCGTGTGGGAAAGCGTGAAAAGCGCAGAGAAAAGCTACGTGCCGAAACTTTAGATTTTCGCGCTGATTGACGGCCCATGCAACAAAAAAGACAAATTGAAAAGCGCAGCTGTTGTTTATAGATATACATACAAAAAAAAAATAAATATTTTAGTTCAATTAAGTGGCCCATTTTACATGCAGTCTTAATAGCACTATCTGAATAATTAATGTGGAAAAGTTGTTGCTTTTAATATAAGTTTATTCTAGATTGAAAGCAATCAAATCATTGCAATTTTCAGCCAAACACTTAATTATACGTTGCTAAAAATAGTCTTTTAATCTTACTTTGACGACTAAGAAGTCAGTAGCAACAGATAATTTGGAACATTTTTTAATGTCTAGGCAACAACTAAATATCATTATCTTAATATTCGGTTTAATATATATTTAGTTTAGAATTCAATCATAGTCATTAAAGAAGAAATAATTATATAGACATACAGCTTTTCAATACATATTAGTTATATTCCCTATTTTTTAATTTAAGGAGCTTAACGCACTCAAATGTAAGCATGCCTAGAAGCGCTTCCATTTCTTGTGTCAGGCACAGGCACTGAAATGTTGAGAACAGATTTGGAATACGGTTTGGCCAATTACTTATTTATTTACTTATAATCGATATTGATTACTAACATGTCAATGTGTATTATGTATTAATCGGAAGGCTTTACCTCTAATATTGTGAATTTTAATCGGAAATCGATATGTATCGTTATTTGCGAGACAAGTGAGGCTTCTGGGTAAAATAAAAAAAAAATTGATTAGCGCTTTGTATGCGAGAACTTTTCTTTGATATTTAAAGGCTGATTTTAAATATTAAAAATTTTTTTATTTTAAATAAAACCATTAAATAACAATAATATAATACAATTTATATATATTTCTCTATACATCTTAATCGAAACTCGGTCAATTGTTTTCTAAGCCTTTAAGTTTATTATCAAATTGCTGGAAAATGTGCAATTTATATAAGTAAACGAAAATAAATTTGAATATGAACGTTAAAAATTTGAATTAAAGTTTGCAGATTAAAGCAAATGCGATATCAGTTGGATCAGCAGATTAGATACAACTTTTAGGTGTTAAAAAATGTAAATATTTATATGTCAAATTGCGAATGGCTTTGTCTAATTGCACTTGTTGGAAATTTGAGAATTTATATCACGTCAGGGGAAACATTAAAAAAAGCTGTTATTATTTTGTGAGGATATGGCTTGAAGTACGCATTTGTTTGGCTGTTTGGTCTTCCTCCGCCCAATATTATCACCATTGCATATAGACGCGTTGATGATGTCTTTTTTACGCTCAAATTGAGTTAATTAAAATTGTGTGTGCTGAGAGTTGGTAAGAGATACAAAACGGGGCACAAGCGAAACACCTACGATTTTTGGACAGGTGCGTGCGTCTCGGGGGCAACACCGAGTGTCGCCGACAAACAAAATTAATGAGCGTTGAGCACTGAGAAAGTGGGCGTTTGAAGGGGCGGGACTGCCTGGCTGCCTGGCAAATGAATAAATGTAATGAAATTTAAATAATCGTTGCCAGCATTGCGGCTATTTGGCTTAGTTTGGGGGCGGCAAAAATGATTAAGTTGCTGATTTCAGCAGACGCTGGCGAAAGTTTTCAATTACCCCGCATTTATTTTTGTTATATTTTAATTAGTGCATAGCTCAACTGAAGATATCTTTTGTATCTTAGCTGGAAAAGAAAGAAAATAAATACATATAGATAAGGGTGCCAAAGGGGTTAAATCTCTAGCTTAGCGTATAATTTTTAATTGATAATTATGAAAGATATTTGATGCAGCTGGTGAAATAATTGAACCAGCTATAATATAATTAATGACAACTTAAATTTAGTACAACATTTTTAAGATATGTTCTACACTTAAGTTTAAGAGTCGAATTCGTAGAAGCATTTTTAAACTATCGATTTATTATTTTTAAATCAGTCTGTGGAGCAATATTAAATTCGACTTTTGTAGTTTGAAATATTAACTTGCAATTTGTATTCGGGTTTATTTAAAAAAAATGTAAATTTGCCACGCGAATAAATAAATATTGACTGTGGCGTGCGACGTGCATTGGTGGAAAAATTCAAATAAATATGCAAATTCTTTGACTTTTGTTTTCAATTAACTTTCTTCCTTGTTTTTCCATTTGCTTATTTCCCACTCAGAGCTGGTTGCCTTCGCGCTGAGTGCTCGACGATTGCTGAATGTTTAATTCAGACTTATAGACAATTTTCCGCATGGTATAAACTGATTTGCTGCTGATTGGCTGTGTGTGTGCGTGTGTATGAAAGTGTGTAAATAGCCTGTCTGTTAAACAAATTTGTTATGTTTTGCGGTGCCCACTGGGAAGCTAAAGCAACAGCATCTCTTCTGGGCAGCTTTTAAGCCGCTTTATTGCTGTCCAGCTGATGTTTTGAGTAGTTTTTAATGGCTTCGCCACAGGGCTCAACTTTTCGACTGTAGATGCTAGCACGCAATAGGCGGTCCTGGCCAACAAGGATATGTGCTTGTTAGTTGCTTACGGCCAGGACGAAAATGCCGCAAGCATGTGTGGCTCTAGTCTTAAGCCGCAAGTCTCGGAAACCACATCCTTGGCAGGATGCGAACACCCGCTGTGCCTGTTTCCATTAATTTTGCCTCTTTGCATTTCCGCTTGCCATTCTCTCGTTTCTCTCTTTCTCTCTCTCGCTCTCTATGGCTCTCTGACGAACAGGGTCATAAAATATGCCACCCAAGCCGCAAAAGTTGTTAGTCTTCAGATGATTTGATGGGTTTGCTGGGAACATTTTATGTCCTCGATATAAAGTGACAACACATGGAACCACGGAACGACCAGCTTAACAAGAAATTCGCATTTTTATGAGGCTCGAGTTAAAAAATTCAATATGCAGTTTTAGAAATGATAAATGAGTTTGGTCGTAAATGAAAACTTGTAGCAAAATATTAACTTTGCATACGTTTCAAAGTATTGACTATGTTTGTTAGTTTGGGATGGCATTTTCCCAGAATTATATCTTACTACAAACAATACTAACTATAAATTGATTCTAATTTATGTTGTAAATTAAATTGTTTTTGATAGACAAACCAACGTGTTAAAAGCTATAAAAAATAGTATTTACTTTAAGAGTGATTTTGGCTTAGATATTTGTTTTTAAATAATACATTTTAGATTATTTAATAGACACAATTTTAAGTGCATTCGATATCCACTTTTCATTTTTTTTACTATCGTAAATAGTTTGCTTACTGAATCACTCTTTAACACAACAATCAATTTCTAATAAGAACATATTCTTCAAAATTTAATTTATTTAATTGGAAACTACTAGAAAAAAAAGCTGATATTTTATACACTCGCTTATAGGAATTTAAACATAAATTTTCAAGAAGCAAAGTCTGAATTCCAGACAACTATAAAAGCCGTATTTGTTAGACAATATCTGAACATTATGAGCATTAAGAGACTCGTGTGTATTGACAACTCATGTTGAATTATGGCCGCTTATTGGGCTTTGTTATATTTTTTTTTAAAAATATATGTTTTTTAGTGCGGTCGCAAAAATCCTTGTTGCAGTTGTTGTGTCTTGCAAGTCGTAAGTTGGCATTGTGGCCGAGAAAACCCTTTCAAGTCGTTTGCCATTCGCTGAGCTGCCACGGATTTGCACGGCTTGCTGCTCGTCTTTTTTACTGGCTGGCCAACAACAACAACAGCCACAACAAATATGTAGCGAATGCAATTTAACGCTTCACTGGCAGTTATGAAGGACGACAGCCATGATGAGGACAATGATGAGCACGATGACGAGGACGAGGACGATGACAAGCGATGAATATGCTTTTCAATAAGCTGCAATTGAGTTGCTTAGCAGCGTGTGGCAATTTGCATAAATTGGCTTGAAAGCACACACGCCATATACACACACACACACACACACACATGCATAACACCCACACGGGTATTTTTATGTCACACGGCTTAATTCAATTAAAATGCATTACGCATACGCCACATGGCCAGAGAAGTGAAAAAATAAAAATTGAAATCAAAAACTACCGAAAAAGGTCAATGTAGCTTCAAGTTTTGGCCATCAAGTCAACTACCTTTTGTGAGAGATGGTTGGGATTGGATTTTGTGTTGGTTTTGTATTGGGACTGGCCGCAACAATCCGCAAACAAATCTTTGATTTATGCGCACATCCTGGCGCACAAGCCAAACATTTATTTCCTTATCCACTTGTGCCAATGCGATTTGGCCAACCAACGTCTTTGGGCCACTGGCCAGCAGTAAAACTGAGCTGTTTGGTGGCAGACACTGAAATGGATACACACACACCCATACACACATACACACACACGGGCAATCAAATGAAAGCAAACTAGCGCCTGAGCTAACTGCCATTGTCAGCTGTTGTTGTTGTTGTTATTATTGTTGTTGCTGATGCTGTTGTTGTTGTTGTTGTTGTTGTTGTTGTTGTTGCTGTTGCTGCTGGCTTCTGGTCAGTTGTGTGTTGACGATGATTTAGTATTATGTTGCTTGCAAGGATTTGGACGTGTACTCGAGCATGTCTCGACTGCAGACCGTGTGCAACCTGCACTTTTCTCTAAATATTTATATATATATATATATATATATATATATAGACAGTATATATTTGTTCAACTTTGATACATAACCTTGAATGCGGTTTGAATGCTGTTTGCCTTTGCATTCATCTCAATCTCAATGCCGCAATAAAATTCAGCCAGTGTTGCAGCTTCCTTCTTGCTTGCCACTATTTGCTGCTGTTTGCTTATTTGTACAAATGGCTGCTCGTTGTCTCGTTGGCCATGTCTGCATTTGTGTGCGTGTTCATAAATTCACCGACTGCTGCTGTTGCTGCTGCTGCTGCTGTCTGTTCGAGTGGAATGCTGCATGTTGCATGTTAGTGTGTGTGTATAAAAATTCTAGATAAATGATCTTTTGTCGCTCTGTGCGCGTAGATATTTTAATATTTTGCCTTGAAGCTGGCTACAAGTCCTTGACTAAGGGCAAATTAAGTTCATGGCAATGCAACGGCAACGCCAACAGAAACGGCAACAGCAACTTGGCCAATAGCAACCCGACCAACAGCTGCACTTTACTAATTCCATAAACACTGGCAAATCGTCTGAGCTCTTTGGCTCTTTGGCTCTGAGCTTTGGCTCTGGCTCTGGCTCTGGCTTTTGCAGACGGTGTGTGCTTGCCATGCTACACACGATTTTCTGTTGCATACTTTTGCGTCCTAATCCAGCAACAGCAGCAGCAGCAGTTATAGTTTCCATCATGTGCATAACCTGCAAATATGGCTAACACACAGCTAACAATGGCGCGTCTACACTAACCAGCCTCTTCGATGTTGCCTTATTAATGAGCCGGTATAATTACGTGGTATCGTGCTAAAGACCTTCACACGCACAGTGCGTCAAAAACGGAGTAAATTTTTATATATATACGCCACATAATTGAGCACAATTTAGAATCACAAAATCAAGAGCTATAATATAACCTCGATGATGTTTCAAAGGTTTGAATTCTTTTAGTTTTTTGAGAAATCGTATCTTAAATGTGATTATCCCAACTACGACCTTATCTAGGTACATATTTAATGCTGTAATTATCCTATCATTCCATATATATTCGAAGAACTCTTACAACCAGTAAGCATGTCCCAAATATTAATATTTTTATCTTTCGCTTCTTAAAATGTTTTATAAGTATAGAATTGATAGGTAATAAATAAATAAATTTTCCAATAATTTCATTCTGACATCTAAGTGTTGTAATTAACTAAAGTGATCTTAAATCAATTGCAGCTGAAAATTAATTAGAAAATTAGAATTCAGTGGAAAATTCATATTTTTTATAAGAAATATTCTTCTCAAAACGTAGCCATTTTCTAAGTGTTTACATTTAAATCTATTGCTGCTGAAAATTAATTCAAAAATTAAATTTTAGAAGAAAATTCTTATTTTTAATACGGGATATTCCTAAGTATTTACATTAATAAATAAATAACATTTAAATGTCATAACACTCTATAATAATTAAAATTACATTAAATTTGAAAATTGGCTAAAAGAATTGTGATTGCTAGTGGAAAAATTAATTTATTTTTATAAATTTACATTAAAGCCTCTTTTTTCAGTATATTAATTCATACGATTTAGCAGCAAAAATATTTGAGAAATACTGCCACTTTTTTTTTTTGCGTGTTTGATAATTTCGTACCACTGTGCGATGCGGCAGCCGGCGCTTTCTAGACTGAAATTAGCTCGCTGCCACTAAGCCGAAAGCGCTGCCACCACAAAAGAAAAACTAATTTTCTGCTGCTGATTTCAAATTAACTGAATGAATGACTGAGCGAATGCGAGACTCAGATAAATACACTCATAAATATATATATATATATATATATATATATATATAAGTATATATATGTATATGTATATATGTAAACTGCGTATCACAGATCTAAATGCCATAATGATGGCAAGAAGCCAGCAAATTCTCATGTTTCATTGGGATTTGTGGCTTGTGGCTTAGTTTATGTTTTGGGTTACGCGTTGCAAATCGAATTTAACTAAATTTTTAGAGCAAAACATTATTTTTATTTTGCGTTACATGCGGATGTAGCTAAATGTCCTTGCTGTGCTGTGCACCTGCGGCTGTAATTAGGCAACGGCAATTAGCTCAGCTGGCCATTTACCATTGAAAGTTGGCCAAATAAAACGCATAACTTTTTTTATGGCCGTCAAAGCATGTTCAAGGCCATGAATTTGAATTGTACAGCCCTATAAAGAGAAAACAACCCAAGCGAGCAGCACCTTGACTCTGTCTTATGAATTTTTCGTCAGAATTAAGCAATTTATTTTTTTATGTCCTTGGCAAAGCATTAAATTTTTATTGAGCCTACAGGCGAAAGATGTTCCTGTCACATCCTAGAATACAGTCGAAACACTTATTCATAACACATACGCATACATATATATTTCATTTAATTTTTGGCCAGTAATTTAATTAAAATCAAGATTATATTTTGCAACGTTAAAGTTCTTTAGTTAATGCCACTCACTCTGAAGTACAGCCACAATAAAAAGCTCAACAAATTTGCTTTAATTGCTGTCTGCTTGAATTGCGAATTGAATCAGCGAGAAACCATCGACCGATATTTGTGGCCTAGCAATTATTTAATTTTAACGCTTGAACGCTTTCGGCAACGTCATATAAAACTTGCCCGTTTGTCGTAGAATGAGAAAAAATATAAAACAAATAAACCATAGCCATAGCCGAGGGCTGCATAATGAATATCAAAAAAATAATAATTGAATGTTCTCTATACCAATTTAATATTAGAAACTGGGCTTATTATAATTTATTAAATTTTTGTTTTGGTCAATTAAATCATTTAATTTTTTGCTTTTAAATGAAAGTTAAAACTTAAAAAATTAAGTTTGGAATGAAATTAATAAGTCATAAAATTATATATTTAATATATAAAATTAATTCACTTTATATACTTCCACTTATTGTTTTTAATTTTATGGTTTTTATTTTAATGTTTTTATTTTATTGTTTTTAAAATTAAATTAAAAATTTATCCTAGAAGGAAAATAATTTGATAATAAATATTTAAATCCAATATTTGGATTTTTATTTATTTACGTTGGTTTTTAGATTTGCTTACAAATTTTATTTATGAAAAACTTAATATTTAAGCAAAATATTGCTAAAATTGAGAACAGCATAAATGAACAATTAAATAAGTAAAGTGTAATTATAATTTACATATACATCCCTGAAACTGCAAGTTGAATTTATTAAATAAAATAATAAACAATAGACCTAAAAACAATTCCAATTAGATAATATTATTGTTGTTTTGGCTGGTGTTGACCACAATTGAATTTGTAATTTGATTTGATTTGATTTGTCGAATTCGCAGTCAAGTCTAGCATGTATCTAATTCTCCCTTCTATAATGTTTATTTATTTTATTTTTGCAGTGCTGAACAAGGGCCAGGGGGAGACGAGTCGCTATCGTTTTCTGGGAAAGTGTGGCGGATACTGTTGGATCGTGACTCAGGCGACGATTGTCTACGATAAGCTGAAGCCGCAGAGTGTGGTCTGCGTGAATTATGTCATCAGGTGAGTCGACACGTTTGACAGTTTTACTAACTAGCATTTGGCCTATAAAGGTATAGAAATATCTATACTTGGCTTGCCAATAATGAGTCTGAATTGAGCTGCTGCAAACTGGCAGCAAACAATGCCAAATATTTGCTCATTACACGTTGCGGGCTGTCGCAGAAGGGGTGGTTCGGCGGGGTCAGTTTGTTTTCAGCATTATATTTTTTATCTTTTAATTAAATGCTGCTGAAAACGGTAATTTGCGACAGCAATTTATTGTTAATCAAGGCTATTTAATTTCCCGTCGAAAATATTTAAGCAGAAGACTTTTTAATATCCCAACCATTTCCACAAAAAAATATTCAGCCCTCCCAAACAGCAGGAAGACAAGATTTCCATATAAATTAAAAAGAATTTTCCATCGAAGTTTTTCATGTAAAATTGTGTCAGTCAGCGGCAGGCCGCAGTCCTCGGAATTGATTCCCTTACAAATCTCCCCTTAAAATACCCTGTACACAATAATTAGCTTAAGGCTATATGGCACTTGTCAGAAACATATAAAAATAATTTTATTTGGCATTATTATTTTTTATATCATTTAGAATACTAGCAAATTATTTTGTACCTTGGAGTTTTTTTTAATACTTATTCAGGGTATCTACTAGTCGAGTTATGTTTTTTTGCCTCCTGACAAAAGTTGTCAACTTACAATTTCCGCTAAATGAATGAAAATACGACTGACAACATGGTGTATACTCAATCACAGCACATAATTATTATTCGTAGGCCGCTTGAAATATTTTTGGTGGTATTCCCAAATTTAATATTCCACGTATAATCATCATCCCCTAGCAAAATGCTTTGCCCTTAACATATACCCTTTCAAAGTGCCTCACACACATTAAAAAAAGATTTTTTTATATCTGTCAATTTGCGTGTGCATTATGGAAATTGTTTATGCGTTGTACGTGTCGAAAGCTGTTAGCAAATAACCCTCGTACTCCAATAAATAAATTAACAGCAATAAATTTCCTCTAACTTAAAAAACCCATTTGTAATGTTTATATAGAGTTAAAATAGAGCTAGATAAATTTATAGTCGATAGGCTTATTCATATTTGTATATATTCACTTAATATAAGTAAAAAAGTTAAACTTTCAAACTAATTAAGTAATTTAAGAGAATAGTTGAAATGTTTTCGCTGCCGTTGTGGACTTTCCCTATAGAAAATTACCTCAGAATACTCTTTCATTTCTATTCCTTTCAGGTTAAGCGTAAGTATCCAATCAAAAATTATTTAATACTTCCCTTATATTAAGCGTTAATAAGCAAATATTTGTGCATTGTTTAGTTTTGTTTGTTTGCCCGATTTCCGATGGTCGTGTTTCCAAAAAAAAGGAAAAAAAAAAAAAGGAAAATGAAAATGTGTTTTTAATTGCCATGTCAGTGATGGTTATTCGTGTTTTATTATTATTTTTGGGTTGCTCCCGCTTCAAATTTTGTTGATGCCGTCATCGTTTGTCAATTAGCTTGTTTATTTGATGAAATTAAATTATTAATTATAATAGTGGGTAGTCAACTGACAAAAACAAACCTTTAACCTTTTCAAATATGCCATTCATATTGGATGTTAATCATTTTTCCGACGATGCAGTAAATTAAAGAAAATTTTTATAGTTCGTTTTGTAAGAAACTGCTTCAATATTTATACATTCACAGACGAAAAGTATCCACATTTTTATTGGTAAATTCAATGAAACACACTTCGACAAAAATTCTGTTTTAATTTAGGATTAGAGATTATTATGTATTATTTATTTTCTCGATATAAAATTAACAATTTTACATTTGGGCAATTTTTGAGAATAGCTTGACTTATTTTACGCTCGTGTGATTTTAAATAATAATACATTTCATTGAATGCTTTTGTTTTGCTTTTTATTGTCGTCTTTCTGTTGTTTGTTGCATTTGTTATTGTTGTAATTGCTGTTTGTTTGCTTAATTGAAAAATCAAATTACAAAAGCGAACTGCGAGCGCAGGTGCGAGTGAGACAACAACAGAGGCACAAAGCAGAAATTCTTTGTTACTTTGCCAAAAAATCAAAATCTTTGACAAAGCAATTTTCCGTTTGATTTTCCTACCCTTTCCCATTGCGCATTGTTGCTGTTAGAAGGGTTAATTTGTGTCTAATAAAAAAAACGAATTTTATTTGATGTACATAATACAAATTTAGCAAAGTTCATCTGTATTTGATGCGATGATTGATTGCTTGTTGCTTACCTGCCGCTATTGGGCCAAATGTCTTGGCTAATGAGTTTGGCAAGGCGTCAAGGCTATGTTCCCGTCAATGAAAATTTGTTGCAAATGCGTAATGATGGTTCTGGCTTGCTTTTGCCTGTTTTAGCTCTTTACAGCTGATATGTCGCAGTTGTAATCGTCATCCTCTTCCTCATTTTTTTCCTCAATTATAGTAAAACAAGCAATAAACTGAATATAATTAACAACGTTTGTTTTTCAATAAAACGCCAAACTTTTTTTTTTAGTTTAATAACATTTGCAAAGAGTTTATGATTTATTCCAAATATATTTAAACTCTGATCCCATTAAGAGAAAAGAAAAGGTAAGAGAACAGTATCAGGAAACTGAACAAAGACTTTCTAGATCCCATTTCGTAGATATATATTCTTAACCAGCAAGAAAACGATTTAGCGTTCGCAGAGACTATATAACTATAAGTTTATTTAATTTTTATATCAATACATATCTTAACTTTTTTAATACGTTTTTTATGTTTAGTCCTTGACTTATTCTCATCTGTAAAAAAAATACCATTGTTTAAAAAACAAGGCTGAAAATGGGTAAAAACTTGTGTGAAAAACATCTCTCTCGACTAGAGCATTTTAATCTCCAACTTATTCATTGATTTAACGCTGCACAAATCCAATATACTCCCTCTTTTTTTTTTTTTTTTTTTGGAAAAACGGAAAATTGTCACGCAGGCTAATTAACATTGAGTTTAGTAAGAATATAAAAATTTGCATTTTGCTCGCACGTGTTGCATAATTTTAGGCGACTTGGGAGTTGCTCTTAATTTCTATGTTTGTTTTAGTCATTTTTGGTTGTTCTTGTTCTTCCCTTGGCATTGGCTTGTTGTCGGGTTACCTCTTTTCGTTTTAGCATTAATGAAATTTACACGAGTTCTTAACACTTGGCCTAAGTTAGCTAAGCCCGTTAGGAAGCCCTTTGCCTTTGTGGCAGCAACAGCAGGCGGCAACATTGTGGTTGCCACAAGACTAAAAATTAAAGCAATAAATTAAATCTGCTACACGACAAAGCATAACGACAAAAGTTGAGTTAACATAAAAAAATATATATATTTATGCATTATATTAGGCAATAAAAGTGAATTTTTATTGTCGCCTTTTTAACATAAAAACCGCAACCAAACATTTTATATTAATTTATTAATATAATTTAAAGAGCTGCGTTTCTATGAAGATATACATTTTATTAATTAAGTAGCATTCGAACCTTTTCAAGGACCAAATAATATGTACACTGTTGAAAAGATGTGTATTAGGGAGAAAATTCAATCAGCTGCGCTTAATAGTTAAGTTTTGGCCAAGTTTTGTCAGCTTGTTTTATCCCTTTTATTTTATTATGCCCTTCATTGCACAATGTCGGTCGGGGCAAATGTTAAAAATAAAATAAAAATAAAATTGTTTGCTTTTCTATTTTCCTTCTTTTTTTTCTATTTTTGCTTTCCGTTTTTTCTGGGTTGATT